>JACXGI010011734.1:0-24666 GCA_016801175.1 Esox masquinongy | reverse complement strand
AAGGTTTAATGTAGATGCAGATGTTTAATGAGGTTTAATGTAGATGCAGATATTTAATGAGGTTTAATGTAGATGCAGATGTTTAATAAGATATATTGTAGATCTTTAATGAGGTTTAATGTAGATGCAGATGTTTAATGAGGTTTAATGTAGATGCAGATGTTTCCGCCCCTACTGACCCTCGATGACGATGTACTTGGAGGTCCACTGTTTGTTAAAGGTGGTCAGTGCAGCTCGCTGTCTAATGCTAATCACATGCTCTCTGAAGTCAAAGGTCTCCGTGTAGAACTGGAGAAGGCCGAGCCACAGAGCTCCTACAGACTCCATGTTCCTCTGCTGCCAGTGGGAGGCCTGAAGGACACATGTAGGACAACATCTGACACCCCTGAACGCATATGGACGTCCCTTTAAAACTCATATAAACACATACAGCCATTAGCATAAGAACTGTTGAAATGGACGTCCCTTTAAAACTCATATAAACACATACAGCCATTAGCATAAGAACTGTTGAAATGGACGTCCCTTTAAAACTCATTTAAACACATACAGCCATTAGCATAAGAACTGTTGAAATGGACGTCCCTTTAAAACTCATATAAACACATACAGCCATTAGCTTAAGAACTGTTGAAATGGACATCCCTTTAAATCATACCGTAACTCAAAACACATACAGCTATTAGCATGTGCACACAAACCAGCTACGTTCTAGCGACTGACTGAAGTTCTCACCAGGTTGTCCAGCTCTTCGTAGAAATAGACGTTCCACCCATCCACTAGAACCTCTGGCTTCTTCTCCCCAACATAGATCTACAGACACGGACACACACAGACACACCTTAGCAATAAGAACTCCTAATTTGGATAGAAACAACAGAACAGACTCCCTTCAAGCGTGTCTGGGTGTTACCTCCTGGAGCACAGGGATAACTGGAGGGTTCCTCTGCTGGAGGTAGAACAGCACCATCAGGGTGTAGGCATAAGACGACAAGCTGCCACGAGACGCGTCACCTATATCGCACATCTGAAATGATAAACACACATCACCTATATCAGTCATCTAGAAGGAGAAACACAGATTCCCCTTATCAATTATCTAGAAAGAGAAATTCAGATACCCTATATCACACATCTAGAGAGTAAAAAAAATCTCTATTTCACACATCTAGTGGGTTAAAAATAACGACTCTCTATCACACATCTAGGAGAAACAAATCCTCTACATCACACATCTAGGAAAAATACTCATCCTCTTTATCACATCTAGGAGAAACAAACACCCCATATCACACACCTAGAGAGTAAAAAACATCCCTATACCACATCTAGAGAGTTTAAAAAAACATCCCTATATCACATTTTATTTTGAGGAATAGAACATTGTCATGTTCTTTGAGGTAAACAACACCACTTGTCGTTGTTTGGAGTGTTTCAGATTTCCACTTGCAATGCAGCTTTGCGACAGAGGTATGTACAGTTTCCATTCACAAAGTTGAACGATGCTAATAACTGACTGAGACAGAGCTGAATAATGGATTGTTTTAAAAAATGACTATGTGCTTGAAGGACCAATTGGGGGTAAGGGGACTGTCACCGAAATATGATGTTTGGACGAACTGACAGGTTAAGCCTCGTCCACCCCCAGGCACGGCAAAATGTATGTATTCCGGCGAATGTCCATTCATTTCATAGAAAGCAATCCGCACCTCTCAGACTAATCTACCGCACTCGGCCAGATTTGGATGTGGTTCGGCAGGTGTGTCGCATGACTTGAAATTTTCCAACTGCAGTGCTTTTCCGTAAGGTGTCCGAAACGGAAGTTAACTTACCACCAAGAGCTAATATGTAGCATTCAACTATACGTACGGTGTCCGAAACGGAAGTTAACTTACCACCAAGAGCTAATATGTAGCATTCAACTATACGTACGGTGTCCGAAACGGAAGTTAACTTACCACCAAGAGCTAATATGTAGCATTCAACTATATGTACGGTGTCCGAAATGGAATTTAACTTTTCACCAAGAGCTAATATGTAGCATTCAACTATCCGTATGGTGTCCGAAACGGAAGTTAACTTACCACCAAGAGCTAATATGTAGCATTCAACTGTGTGTAGTTTTCAACTATGGGATCGCAAGAAAAGGTTTGACAGCTCAATATTTGTAGCCTACAATATCAAAGTTGGTTAAATATTTGAGGGCCATTTTCATGGAAAATAAATGTATGTATTTATGTATGTAATGTATTTATGTAATGTATTTATATATAGAGCCTGCGTGACTTCAAAATTTTCATTTCATCTACAACAATGAAACCTAAATTGAGAGAAGCTCTTGCTCGTCGCCTTGTTAGACACTAACAAAATGTGGCTCTCCTCCATCTTTGCGATACTGGTTATGAAGATGCGGAAGACTGATTGTGATGTTGGGATAGATTGATTGCGATGTTCACGTTAAGGTACCGTACGGTAATTTTATGCCGTGCCTGGTGTGAACGAGGCTTTATTGTTGCTGCTAAATGTATATAACGTTTCACCGCAGACTTTTATTTTGAAGGCAAAACACAAAAAACCGGAGATCTTATTGTTGCTGCCGAATCTCTAATGTTTCCAGCATGATGGTAATCTGTTGTAGCAGATTGTAGCTATCAAGCTGTGACAGTTGGTTAGCTAGTTTGTTTCCTACTTTTAGTTGTCGCCAGTGTCCGAAATTAACTTTTTGGCTCACTTGCCAAGGGGACTTATTGTGTTAAGTATACATTAATTTCAGTATATTTAATTGAGATAATAAGGTATGTTGAATACAAACTTTTTATTTCCGATGACAAATGAGTTGTTTCTGGTTCTATCTTTAGTATACTGGCCACACACAGAACGGCTCGTCACCACAGCCTCAGCATAATACTGTAGCCAGCCTCTTGAAACTCCTTTATCTCCAAACCTCCAACTCTCACAAAACATTTTTCTGTGATGCTACAAACGATTTTTATGTATTGCAATAATGTTATCCCTTTACTCCAGTCTCTCTTCCTTGTCAACTTAACATTATTTGCTATACTTTCTTTGCATCATTCCCTAATAACCTAAGTACTCCCCCTCAATTAATGATTCTCAAAAACTGTTCATGAATCTCCTCCCAGATTTATAACACAATCCCTCTCCAAAGCTAATGAGCAAAAGCAAATTAACAACAATAACACCAAAAATCTGATTTTTTTTATTACAAAGGTTCTCTATTTTAACTTAAGCTCTAACCATTTCTCAAAGTGCTCCACCTTACAATATTGTTTACCTTATATAATGTATTATTCAAATTGTAATTTGTTTCATTTATATTTTACCCCACATAGTTTTTACTTAGAAAAGTTACACAATACACACTACACATCAAAGACCTTTATTTTGAAGGCAAAATACTAAAAACGGAAGTCTTATTGTTGCTGCCAAATGTATAGACCAATTTGGAGTGGAAGTCACGGTTACGTCACTGAAGTTTGGTGGTGGCAGAAAACTGTGGAAACAAGTGTAGGGAAACGGGCAAGATCCTCGAACTAAAGGAAAAAAATGTTTTGTCGTGCCGATGGATGTCAGAATAGGAATGCAAAAAAAAGGATAGCCTTCATTTTTATAGAATACCGTTGTCGAAGCCACCCTTTGAAGCTAAATGCTGACATTATGGTTGCAAGCCATTAAACAGATAGACTGGACTGATGAAACCATCCGGAATGCTCGGCACAGCAGTGCTCATTTCAAATCAGGCAAGGTTTTGTCCACTGTTTATCACACACAGGCAAAATCAATGATGTAGTAATAATAATGACAAATTAGCAACAGCAGCAACCACAAAGCTGGCATTCTCAGTAGGCTATTTCACAATGGTATACACAACCGAGTAACCTTAGCAACATTAGCTAGCACGTAAGCAAAATTAGCATGCAAACAAACCAAACTGCTTATGCTTAGACAGTTTAGCTTACATCACTCAGTATTTATGCAAGCATTTAATGAATGATTGGGATATACGTAAATATTATATCTGTGATATGACATTTACTTTACAAAATGTGTCCGGATGATCCATATTCTTATATGCTGTAAAGAGGTTACTGTCACTTTCTGCCACCAGTTCGGCTCCGCCCACAAAATACGTCATCGCTAGGAGAGCCACATTTTGTTAGTGTCTCATTACTAACACCGTATACCGCTTCACCGTAGACTTTTATTTTGAAGGTAAAATACAAAGACTGGAGGTCTTACTGTTGCTGCTGAATCTCTAATGTTACCTGGGATGAAACTAATTCATTGTAGCTATCGAGTTGTGAGAGTTAGCTAGCTAACTTCTTACCTTGGGTGGTCGCTCAGATGATGGTTGCCTCCTTTATATATCAATGTGACAGCCAGTTGCTGACAGTTCAACACAAATGGGCGCATGCACAGACACAGCCAGTTTTCTCCGACCTCACTCACTAGCTTGATACGGCGAACGTCCTGTGCAAGTAAACTATGTGCAATGGAAAATGCGCTAAGCTTGGTAAAAAAAAAGTCTTATGTCATAAAAATATTCTATTTTTCTGTTGCGGCGCATCACAACTTCTGAGTGCAGGACGTTGTTGCTCTGATGCTCATGTGATAGTACATGGCATGTGATGGTAAACTGCCCTCAGCTTGGAAAAAAAAAATCGTATTTCATAAAAATAATCTGTTTTTCTGAGGCGATGTATCACATTTTAGCAGCAGCGGCCCGCCACTGTTATTACAATAAGAGGGAAACACTGGGGTGGGGGGGGTTGAATGACATTGTTAAGCTAACACATTTCTATGCAATAATCTATGAGAACAAGAGAACTAGGTCATACTGACTCTCAAAGCAACCTAGATTTCAGCTGTCAGCCCACACCTCTCTGTCACTCAAACAGTGTGAAAGGCTTGATCCAAACAACACTACATGAACTGTGTGTTACAGCAGCATTTCCTATATTTAAGTTCGAGGGTTGAGTGTGGAGTTCAGAATTTCACTTCATCCATACAATCTGGTGGTTGTGGATGGCTGATATGGAATTAGAGGACTGTCTTGGTGAAAAAAAGAAAAAAACAAGAAACCAGGCAAGCCTAGTTCTGCCAGCCCGCAATAAAATGTGTTAATCATGGCTGCCCTCTCGAGAATCGAACCCGGGTCACCCACGTGAAAGGCATTGCCGTTAACCACTACGCCCCCGAACTGCACACATGCCAAGTTTGAATATTTTGTTAGACACCATTAACTAGCGTTAAACTGAGTAACGTTTCTTATTAAGTTTACCTCCACCACAAATAGTATCTATGAACTGTATGACTTTTGCCACTGGCCATTTTAAAAGCTTATTAGCAAGTAATATGTCGCTAGACGCCATTACATTGTGTTAAACTGAGTAACGTTTCTTATTAAGTTTACCTCCACCACAAATAGCATCTATGAACTGAATGGCTTTTGCCACTGGCCGTTTTAACAGCTTATTAGCCATTCATGAATGACATTGATACAATAACTACTGTATCAATATAGGTGACGATAACAGACTTTTTATTTTGAAAAATCTGAGTTAGCACTGCTAGCATAATATCCTGCTGCTAGAAGAACGGTAATGAAGCCTTGAATGGCCATCACTAACGATAACTGACTTTTTTGTCAAGTGAAAAGACGAGAGAATCGTGAAGCCAGCGAAGTGTTTGTCTATCCAGAACAAATCCTAGTATCCACCAGAACCGTTTTATTTTAGGCTTCCTATTACGTAGCCACGTAAAGTTGTAGCCAGCAAAGGTTTTTCTGTCCTGAACACACCTGGAGACAGGAACACTCATCCCCTTTTATATTACACATCTGGAGACAGGAACACTCATCCCCTATATCATCAGTTCACAGACGTGCACCAGCAGCAAACCTTCTGGTGGAATGAGTATCAAGTCATAGTATCTGAAAATGGCTCACCTTGGCGAACACTTTCATGACGTAGCAGAGTGTCCTGACTCGGGGGTCGATGGCAGCATAAGATGCCAACAAACGAGTGTTGTGCAAGGCCTGATGGGAAAGAGAGAGATTGAGGAAAAGAGGTCTAGTATGCTGGATGCTTGTTGCCCTGATCGATGCCCTCCTGTCTCACCAGAGTGTTATAGAGACTGATGTCTCCTTCCAGGCTGGTTCTAACATGGTAGAACTTCACTATGGGGACCTTCGCCGTGGTGATGGGCAGGATGTTTCTCAGGCCTGGGTCAAAGGTCAAACACATACTAGTGAATGTTTAGCCACCAAATGATGCGGCAGTCAAATGGAACACAAATGAGGGCCAAATGTTGTGAAGATGCATGTTGATCACCTCAGGGAGATCTGTGGCATTTTAGATCACTGCAACCTAATTCTCCTAGCCAGCTACACTCATTCTCCTAACCTGCTACGCAAAGTCACTTCTGTTTGTAGCTGTACTTCCTTCAACGAGGCACCACTGACCTGGATGTTTCCTCAGCAGCCTGGCCAGAGACTCTATGATACTGATGCAGTCCAGACCCTGTTGTGAGCAGAAAGATAGCTATTATGGGATTCATTTAAAGTTAACCTGGGGACAAGTTGTCCAGTCAAAGGAAATGACAGGGAGCTACCCAACATGTGACAGATTAAGCGAACAGGCCATTACGTCAGCAGTCTCCTGTCCGTCAAGAACCATACAGATGTCCAGGTCACTCTGCTTGAAGCCAAACCCATTCTTGGATGAACCAAATAACCGTAGCCTGGCACCTGTCAAACACCAAACTTCAGGTCAGTATCTTATGAAAATGATGCGTCCTTAGTCTTACTTCCAAATTCATATCGTTGTTCGTTTTTTTAAGGTAATCAAATTCAATTTGATGAATATATAGTGGCTTCAGAAAGCATTTAGGCCCCTTCACTTTACCCATATTTTCTTGTGTTGTAGACAAATTCATAACTACTTTTCTTGCCATAAATATACACACACAATATCCCATAATGAAACAGCAAAACACATTTTTAGAAATGTATGCATATTTACAGAAAACTAAAAACCTAAATATTTAATGCACATAAGTATTTAGACCCTTTATTCAGTAGTTTGTAGAAGCCCCTTTGGCAGTGATCACAGCTTTAGGACTTCTTGGATATGTCTCCACCAGCTTTGCACACCTGAATTTGAGTAGTTTCTCCCACTCTTCCTTTCAAATCATCTCAAGCTCTGTCAGGTTGTATGGGAAGCGACTCAGTGACCTGTGACCTTCAGGTCTCCCCACACGCTCAGTGGGGTTCAAGCCCATGACATTGGCCTTGGCAACGCAATACTGTATAACCATAAACAGATTTAGTTTAGGCTTACTATAACGTAGCTACTGAATGTTGTAGCCAGCTAAGTTTTTGTCTATCCTGACCCAAAAAGCATGCATGGATGCATACTTCGAAAATCCACCAGAAACAATCGCAATACAACCATAAACAGTTTTATTTTAGGTTTACTATAACGTAGATACTGAAGGTTATAGCCAACAAAGTTTGTTTCTATCCAGAACAAATCCTAATGCATAATTTGTTTTGACTGTGAGGAGATTCGAACGCAGGACCTATAGTTTGCAGGACTACTTCTCTAACCACTACGCTATTAAACAAGGGGTAGTCAGTCAGTCAGTCACTCAGTAAGAGAAATTCGCTCTTCTTGGCTGGCTCCGCTTACACGGTCCGGAAAAAACAAATAAAAAGGAATACTGTCCATAACACAACAAAATATAGAGAAAGTTCAATGTTCTGAATAATTTCCAAAGCCACTGTATATGCTTAATACATTTCATATTTGTGCACTGATATGGTCATACCCAATGCTTTCAAATCAAAATAGTTGATGCTCAAGAAGAGACATCAGTTAAAGTTAGAAAAGCCTTATTTGAACTATATCTTGAGTTAGTGCTATAAGCTAGAGAATGCTTATTGGAGTCAGGGACCTTTTTGGTTTCCCTTGAATGTTTGTTATATGAATTGTTATAAATTTGAAACTGAAAAATGCAAGGTTAATATTTGGCCAGAAAAACAATCTTTTCTCAAAATAGCAAATTTATCTCTAAATAAGCAAACATTGTTTTGAATTCTTAGAAAACTGTGAGGTAACGGTATCAACATCAAGGAGGCATCCCACTGTGGAACAGATGTGTCACAATAATGGACTAGTAGCTATTTAGTCTGGTGTCTCACCTGTGAACTGTCTTTTGACAAAGCTCTCCAGGTCCTGAAGAATGTGTTCTCTCACTCCAATCTCCACCTCATCTGGGGCAAAGTCCCCTGGAAAAATATACACAAATCTACACATATGAAAAACTGATTGTTTTGGAGGAAGCACGCATATGAACACCCAATATTATATCTAAATTTGTAGTATCGTGTACAGGGCCTACAGTTAAGTGAAATCTGGAGCATGAGATTTAACGGCAAGGCACTGGATTGACAAACCACCCTTGCTACCCCTAACATGGGGCTCATACAAGACAGCACTGTGAGCGTTTTACGGCCTTGTCTCAGGGTGGTTGGTATGTGGTGTTTTTTTTGGTGGTTATGCTTTATAAACTGAATTTCCTGCTTGTCCTGCTATCCAGTGTAATCTTCGGGGCCACAATGTCCCGGCTTCACTATAGTCTACAGTTTTTAACGAAGTGACAGATACCATTTGATGTGACAGACTTACGGTAGCACTGCTGGCAGACAGAGTTGAGTGTTTTGAGGAAGGCCTGAGTCATAGGAGGAAGGGGGTCCAGTTGAACCCTCTGGAAGTCTTCCGGGCAATCCTTCTTCAGATGACCGTCCCTCTTACACACACCACACACCACCACGTGGGCCTGACACACACACCCACAGGGTTACAATGGGTCTGACTCCTTATGGTCAAACAGCCCCAACTAGTTATCAATAAAATGTTTTAGAAGATGCGGCCTTGAAGGTGTAGTGTGTGAGATTTTGTGTAGGTGTCTAATGTGGACAAGAAGTGGTTAATTCTATCTTGTAGTGTTTGTGTGTCATATTTACCTTGCCTCGAGTGAAGGCCTGTTTGTTGAACTCATAACATAGAAGACTGGCTGCTCCGGTTCTGTTGTCTGGCACTTCCTGTTTGGGTGGGGCTTCCTCCTCCTCTTCATCCAAAGACCCGGGAGTGTTGAGGTCTGGCCCCTCATCATCAGATAGAAGCTCCTCTCCCGAGACCTCGTCCAACGGGAACAGCTCTTCGTCCTCTGTAGTGATGCTGTCTAGATGATGTCTGGGATAAACTTCCTCATCTAACTCTTCATCCGTCTCTACCTCATCATCCTCCTCTTCTGACAGACTGTTTTTCCCCAAGCCCTCCTCCTCCTTTTCTCTTCCATTGTCAGAGTCTGAAGGAGTCTCCTCTTCCTGCTCCTCCTCAATGATACAGTCAGAGTCCGTCTGGAGGCCTGCCTTTCCCTTCAGCTTATTGGATGCCTGAGATTCCAGGCTGAGACTGCTCAGCACTGAGTGGACGCGGCTCATGTCACTTGGAGCCTCCTGGTTGGGCCCTGGCTTGTGATTGGCTACTCGTGGCCCTTCTGTCTTGTGGTTGGCTGGAGGTATGCTGAGAGGCAGGGCAAAGTATTTATAGGTGTTTTTGAGGCAGTGGAGGATGTACTCGTACATCTGCTGGCTGTTCAACGTACGTGCCACATTCCTCTTCACAGCGAAAGGATCTAAAAACACACACTTTAAGATTATAATCTGAGACAGACACGAATGATGTAGCTTTATGTATGTGGGGCTGCTAACACTTGGTTTGGTAGTAGATTTTTCTTCCCACAGGCTGGGGTCTGGTCACAATAACAGTAACAGAATGAAAGAAAACAGTTTCAGTCTTGGAATAGAAAGAATGGCTTGTATTCCCTGTCACCTAGCAACAGCTGACTAGAGTCTGCAGTGTTTACAAACCCTCCACGGCGATGCGTTTCTTGGGCCAGTCCTTGGCCTCCCGTGATAGGACGAGGCTGGTGCGCACGCTGATGACACACTCCGCCATGTTGAACTCGAGCGAATAGAAGCGCAGCATCTCCACCCACAGCAGCCCCACAGTAGGAGTAGAGGGAGGAGTCTGGAACACTAGGGGAGCCTGGAGACCCAGTCAGAATGTTACCATCTACAAGGAGGCATTCTGGACCTGGGTAACCGTAAACTCCTTTAATTTAAGATGGATTCTAGCACACGCTCTTACTTCAGTGGAAAGGCCACAGCCTTAAAGGTGGGCCTAAATTGACAGTTTTAAATCCCTTTTAAAAACGACGAAGCTAATTAACTACCCTAGAGGTTAATCTTACTTGCAAAAAAAAATTGCCTCCATAATAAACAGGAAGAAGCTGAGCAATTTATGAGAGGAGATCAAAACCAGTTAATAGGCCATCCAAGGCCACGGATGTCCGTGCCTCTGAGAGATTAGAGGCGCACTGCAGTGGGAGGTTACCTTGCCCTTCTTGAAGCCATTGTCTGGTGGAGGTGAGCAGGAGTCCTTGGAGACCGGACAGTAACTCCAGTGGACATAGCCATCATCCAAGGACATCAGGCTGAAGTCAACCAGCCTACAGATGGAGAACTCCTTGATCTGAGACAAAATATTTCACATCAGATTTTTCCAAGCTAAAATGTTTATTCAAAAGACTCACTGATTTAAAAGATTTTACTGAGTTAACGTTGAGAAGCAAATCAGTCAATTTGCTATAAATCAATGACACCCTAATCTATGAATTTCACAAGAGAAAATACGCTTTTTGTGCGATAAAAACATTTGGGATCTTTCCTTTCAACACATTTAACATGGAACCAGCAGACATTTTATATTGAATTTTAAAGTCTAACTGCATCCTCATCAACCTGAACAACATGAGCTGTGGGGTCACCATTACATTTACTGATTTTTTTTAACCAAAAAATAACATTTTCATTACAATGTGTGCATGGCACAACCACCATCTTGTTGAGAAAGATCATTGGATTAACTTTTACATTAAATTTTTTTTTTTCATTTGATTACTTTTATGTGGTCACAATAGGCTACAATAGACAGTCTAGTCTGATTATGTTACTTTAAGAGTGACAAATGTCTAACAGCAAAACGCTGCCTGGCAACGAAAATTGGTGCATTATTTAATGCAAACCTGATGTACACAATGGGGGAAAAAGTTTTATATGTTTTTTCATAGGATATCTGATCAGATATGAGACTACGTAGCATAGTGGCTACGGATCTCGGATCAGTGCAATATGGTGAACCAAAAGTATATTATAAAACGAAAATATTCTAATCACATTAAAACAAAAATATTCAAATGACATTAAAACAAAAATATTCAAATTACATTAAAACAAAAATATTCAAATGACATTAAAAAAAATATTCAAATGACATTAAAATGAAAATATTCAAATGACATTAAAATGAAAATATTCAAATGACATTAAAATGAAAATATTCAAATGACATTAAAACGAAAATATTCAAATGACAATAAAACAAAAATATTCTAATGACATCCTAGTATTCAAAGGACAGGTTCCCACACAAACCTGCCGTCTTACCTCATGTCCCAGGTAGGCAGGAAGGACAGGCAGCTTCCTCTGCTGCAGGAAGTAGATGACCATAAGAGCCAGGACGTATGACGGCAGACCCCCCTCCTCCGCCTGGTCAATATGACAGATCTAATGACACACAGAGAGACACACACCAACAGACAGAGGCAGGGACAGAGATATTAATGCGGTGATGCAGTTATGTTTGGGATGACATGAACACATAGAAACCCAGGATTAGGAAAGATGATGTGAATCCTAGCTACCAAGTAGTTGCCAGGTTATTTGAAGTGATTGACCCACATCTGGAGGACAACGCATAAACTCACCCGGGCCCAGTATCTGAAGCCTAGAACCAGGGGCAGTAGGAGAGGCTGCCGATTGGCCAGCTCAGACAGGAAGGAGGTGGTCAAGCAGGCATTGTCATTTCCTGCGCTCACCTTACACACCAGACCACTGGGGAGAACAACAACCGTCTGACTGAGGTTCTTAATAGAACCAAAAACACCACCGTGGAGAGATTTACTGCTATGACTAGAGAACTTCGTTTGACTTCCACATCTGTTAAACTGAGTCATTGATTATTAGAAATATTTGTGCTGGATTACATACAGTGGATATAAAAACTCTACACACCCCTGTTAAAATGCCAGGTTTTTGTGATGTAAAAGATTGAGACAAAGATAAATCATGTCAGAACTTCTTCCACTTTTAATGTGACCTATAATGTGAACAATTCAATTGAAAAACAAACTGAAATCTTCAAGGGGTAAAAATGAAAAATAAAAACCTTACAATAACCTGGTTGCATAAGTGTGCACACCCTCTTATAACTGGGGTTGTGGCTGTTTTCAGAATTAACCAATCACATTCAAACATGTTAAATAGAAGTCATTACACACCTGCCATCATTTAAAGTGACTGATTAATCACAAATAAAGTTCAGCAGTTCTAGTAGGATTTTCCTGACATTTTCTTAGTTGCATCTCAGAGCAAAAGCCATGGTCCACAGAGAGCTTCCAAAGCATCAGAGGGATCTCACTGTTGAAAGATATCAGTCAGGAGAAGGGTACAAAATAATTTCCAAAGCATTAGATACACCATGGAACACAGTGAAGACAGTCATCATTAAGTGGAGAAAATATGGACATTACCAAGAACTGGACATCCCTCCAAAATTGATGAAAAGATGAGAAGAAAACTGGTCAGGGAGGCTTCCAAGAGGCCTACAGCAACATTAAAGGAACTGCAGGAATTTCTGGCATGTACTGGCTGTGTGCTACATGTGACAACAATCTCCCGTATTCTTCATATGAATGGGCTATGGGGTAGGATAGCAAGACTGCCTTTTCTTACAGAGAAAAACATCCAAGCCCAGCTGAAGTTTGCAAAAACAAACATCAAGTACGTGCACGTGGGAAAATGTGTTATGGTCTGATGAAACCAAGGTAGAACATTTTTTGGCCATAATTCCAAAAGGTATGTTTGGTGCAAAAACAACACTGCACATCACCCAAAGAACACCATACCCAGAGTGAAGCATGGTGGTGGCAGCATCATGCTTTGGGGCTGTTTTTCTTAAGCTAGAACTGGGGTCTTAGTCAGGGTGGAGGGAATTATGAACAGTTCCAAATACCAGGCAATTTTAGCACAAAACCTTCAGGCGTCCGTTAGAAAGCTGAAGATGAAGAGGAAGTTCACCTTTCAGCACGACAACGACCCAAAGCCCACATCCAAATCCACGAAAGCATGGCTTCACCAGAAGAAGATTAACGTTGTCGAATGGCCCAGCCAGAGCCCAGACCTGAATCAAATTGAACATACTGTGGTGTGATCTGAAGAGGGCTATGCACAGGAGATGTCCTTGCAATCTGACAGATTTGGAGCGCTTTTGCAAAGAAGAGTGGGCAAATATTGCCATGTCAAGATGTGCCATGTTAATAGACTCCTACCCAAAAAGACTGAGTGCTGTAATAAAATCAAAAGGTGCTTCAACAAAGTATTAGTTTAAGGGTATGCACACTTATGCAACCAGGTGATTGTGAGTTTTTTATTTTTCCCCCTCAAAGATTTCAGTTTGTTTTTCAATTGAATTGTTCACGTTATAGGTCACATTAAAGGTAGAAAAAGTTCTGACATAATTTATCTTTGTCTCATTCTTTAACATCACAAGAACCTGACATTTAACAGGGGTGTGTAGACTTTTTATATCCACTGTAAATCACATACTCAAAGAACAAAACATCAGAAAGAAAATGAGAATCTGTAGTTCCACTGGAAGTGTCTTTCCTGTTTCATTACCAGAGGATGTGATTAGTGAAGGACACTGACTAACCTGTTTTTGTCTCTACAGATGACCACAGGCACTCGTGCATGGAAGTCAGCTTCCAGGTCCACATACAGAGCTGGAAACCACAGCAATGACTCCAATAAAATAATGCTGAGGCTAACATGTCTGTGTTATAGCTAGCATAGAGTTACACTGAAAGCTAGAGGTACTCACGGTTCACAGATAGACTCTCCTGAACCAGCAACAGAACCTCTGGCTGATGCATCTGTGAATACAGGCCCAATTCAAAAACTTCATACAAAATAGACACAACACTGTGAATACAGGCCCAATACAAAACCTTCATACACAATAGACACAACACTGAATACAAGCCCAATTCAAAACCTTCATACAAAATAGACACAACACTGTGAATACAGGCTCAATTCAAAACCATCATACAAAATAGACAAAACACTTCCGAATACAGGTCCAATTCAAAACCATTAGACTCAAAGAAAACAACATGATTCATCACCTACAACACTGAAAGGTAGATGGAGTTGTCCACGAACAACACTGAAAGGTAGATGGAGTTGTCCACGAACAACACTGAAAGGTAGATGGAGTTGTTCACGAACAAAACTGAAAGGTAGATGGAGTTGTCCACGAACAACACTGAAAGGTAGATGGAGTTGTTCACGAACAAAACTGAAAGGTAGATGGAGTTGTCCACGAACAACACTTGAAGGTAGATGGAGTTGTCCACGAACAACACCGAAAGATAGATGGAGTTGTCCTCGAACAACAGTGAAAGGTAGATGGAGTTGGCGAGCTACAACACTGAAAGGAAGATGGAGTTGTCCACCTACAATACTGAAAGGTAGATGGAGTTGGCGAGCTACAATACTGAAAGGTAGATAGAGTTGGCGAGCTACAATACTGAAAGGAAGATGGAGTTGGCGAGCTACAACAATGAAAAGTAGATGGAATTGTCCACCTACAATACTGAAAGGTAGATGGAATTGTCCACCTACAATACTGAAAGGTAGATGGAATTGTCCACCTACAATACTGAAAGGTAAATGAGGTTCCTTACAGCCACAGCCAAGCGGGACTACTCACATGACGAGGGAACTGGATGTCGATGTTGACATCAGAGTCCTTGAAACCAAACTTTGTACAAGAAGACCCATAAAGCCTGAGTTTCACCTCTGGAGGGAGACAGAGAACAGCAGGTGTAAAGATAGCAGAGTGTTCAGGGGTGGATATACATGAATGAATGAATAAAGGCCCATACAGAGACGCCATCTAACTTGAAAGGGGATTCTAATTCTAGAAATGGAATTCTATGGGTTCCTAGGGTTTTCTCACCTGGCAGGACGGCTGTTAGGACTTCCTGCATGTTGGAGACGATCTGTCGTCTGACCTCTACATCCTGGTCACTCATCCCTTGCTCCCAGACCACGCCCTGCAGAGCCACGCCCACGGCCACCACCTGCTCTGGACTGGGTGGCGTGATCTCCGTCAACATGGCTTCTTCACGGCGCTCCTAATAAATACAGACATGGAAAGGTCAGTGACAAACACATACGATTAAGTATGATTAAAGACTACAAGTCGTCAAACTACACACAGACCAAATGAATAAAGACTACAGCCATCAAACTACACACATAGACCATATGAATAAAGACTACAGCCATCAAACTACACACATAGACCATATGAAAATACTACAGCCATCAAACTACACACATAGACCATATGAAAATACTACAGCCATCAAACTACTCACATAGACCATATGAAAATACTACAGCCATCAAACTACACACATAGACCATATGAATAAAGACTACAGCCATCAAACTACACACATAGACCATATGAAAATACTACAGCCATCAAACTACACACATAGACCATATGAAAATACTACAGCCATCAAACTGCACACATAGACCATATGAATAAAGACTACAGCCATCAAACTACACACATAGACCATATGAAAATACTACAGCCATCAAACTACACACATAGACCATATGAAAATACTACAGCCATCAAACTACACACATAGACCATATGAATAAAGACTACAGCCATCAAACTACACACATAGACCATATGAATAAAGACTACAGCCATCAAACTACACACACAGACCATATAAATAAAAATTACAGCCGTCAAACAACATTTTAAAATTCAGACAAATTCCAAATTTAGTATTTGCTCAAACTTAGCTTTAATTTACAAGTTAACATACAAAAAAACAACAAAAACAGATGTTTTAATTTTGTCTAAAATAATGGTTAGCAAAAGTTAGTAAATTGCTAAATTAGGTCCTGGACTAGGCTTAACATGTGCATGGGAAACCAGCCCTAAATGTGTATTTTGAGTCAGGACTGAGAGTCCTGAGACAGATATCCGCTACCATGGTTCTAAAGCCAAAATGTTCTTGAATTTTACTCTTTTCATTTTTATTCCTTTTCAGAGTTTTTTAAAAGGCAATTTTCACTTTGATATTGTAGGTCACTTTGTATAAACAAAGTAGGAAAAATTCTGATCATGTGTTTTCATTTCAGGCTGTAAGGCAACAAGAGGTAAACATCTTGAAAGGGGGTGGCAACTTTCTTTGCCCACTGTATTAGAACTAGCATTACGACTGCTGTTACGACCGCTGTTAGGACTGCAATATCACCTTGGCTCTCCTTTTGTGCCACTTGTCTCTGACGTGTCTGTGAGCTGCAGAGACTGAGTCCAGCAGAACGTCACACAGTGAGCAGCTGTACACTGCAGTGGGGTTACTGCGGGACCTCTGGGAGAAGAGGAGAGAAAAGAAAGGGCAGTGTCAGCGACATGGCAAGTCATCCACAAGCTAGAGAACAAACCCCTGATTGGTTGAATGAGTTGTGTACATGCAGAGGTTGTGTAATGCAGTGCAGGATGGGAGTTGAGGAACAAATGCTACACCAGCTCTCTCCTCCGTCTCCTGCTGGTGGACCGGCTCACCTTCTTCAGACGGAAGATCTCCTCCCGGCCAATCTTCTCCTCCGCCTGTTTCAGTCCCAACAGCTCTTTGGCTGACAGCACAGACTCATCCACAACCGGCCCACGATCCTCCTCACCTAGACCACGCCTCCGGTCACGGTTCCTACGGTTCCTGCCCCCTGTTGACACAGAAACTACATTACCCAGAGTCCCCTGTCCCTCTAGGTGACCCATAGGTCAGTTGGTCTTGCCTGGGCAACAGAAGTTGCATTTCTACAAACTCTAAATTACTGTCTGCCATTACATCCGGACCCAGCGCGTCCCTGGCCCAGTCACACAGGCCAACAATGGAACAGTAGAAAATGTAGTTCTGAACATTAGAATGTAACTCAGCAGAACTCTGATGTCCGGATCATCTGGCTCTATTAATCAGTCAAACAGAACACAACGGAGTGACCTAACTGAATGAGCCCAATAGGAACTCTGACCGAATTAATACAGCTCTCACTCCTCTGACTCACTACATTACCCCGAACCACCCACAAACTCTCCAGAGTCCTGGATACCCATTACCAACCACATTAGTGGTGTTGGGTCACCTACCGGAACTGTGAGGCGTGTTCCCCTGCTCCTCCCCCGGGTCATCCCCCTGAGACGTTCTCCTCCAGTTCTCCTCCCGGCCCTCAGCCTGCATGTTCTCTGGGTACCTGAGTTTACGTGTCACATTTTGGACATTTAAAACAGAGTCTCTAAACAATAACCAATTGCAGGTATTACATTCAACTACCACAGGAAAAATAATAAAAGTCAAGTGCTGGTGTTAGTGCAAAACATAGACTAAGTAGAACTATTTACAGTAGGATTACTATGACAAATCATAATTACTATGTAATTACTGCCTGTGTTTTTTGGCGCAATTGTCCACACTTCCCACTCTCACTATCAGTAGCACTTTTAACCAACAAAAGCCTGACACCAAATCTAGTCAAAAAAAATAAAGACTTTAGAAGTTACCTGCGGAAACCCTCCCTCTGAGAGGGACTGTGCCCCCCCTTGGGAACACCCCCCCCTCCTACACCAGGGGAGCTGCTAAGCGGCCCCATGCCTCCCTTTTTGGGGCTGGCACGGTAGAACCCCCCGTGACCGCCTCTCTTCCCGAGGCCCCCCCGGTCAGGCTTGGGACTGTACCCTCGGCCGGCGTCCTGGTTCCTCCAGGTCTCACCATCATCTGCCGCCGTGCCAGTCTCTCGTCCTCCCTGTTTCAGGTAGCGGGACTCTTCCATTGTGTTTCTACTGGGTCTGTGGGGTGACGGAGAGAAAAACACCCAGTCTGTTACTACCCCAGGGATATGTTATGTGGACAGACATAGGACACACCCCTCCTAACACCACTCCCTCTTATCAGGAGGGGTCCACTCTGGTCTGCCCAGTACCCCATCCCACAAAGGAGGTGAAGAGCTGAGTGAGATATCTCATTCTTTCCCTGGTCCAGGTCCATGGGTTCCCAACCATAGGGGTTCTCTAACCTCTCCTCAAGGACCACCTGCCATTACATGTATTTTTTTGTTCTATTTCAGAGCTAGGAGACCGGATTAAGCTTGCCAAGTAAATACTGAACCCTTAATAAAGTGAACCAGATGAGCTAGTTTAAGGCTACACCAACCTTGTGAAATATCAACACCCACCCTGCCTGTACTCGCTGTCGGGTAGGCATCTGCAGAGCAGGAGAGATAATCAGACTTCCCCAGATCAGGAACAGTCTTAAGGGGGGGGGGGGGTCTCGCTTTCTCTACTGTCTCTGGACTGTGATCAGATCCTCTGGATTAGAGGACCTGATCAAATATGGTGAAATAAGAAAGGGACTATGTGGTACACGGCCCTAGAGCACAGTGCTAAGAGAGTCCAAAGATCACCTTTAATGACACGTCTGGCTTAAATCTTTTATAGTCACTTTTCAAAAGCTAGGCTACACAATTACAGCAGAAATTGGTATGGACGCTAACTAGTTATGAAGGCCCAAATGTCTGCCATTAACTGCCAGTACGTTGCATAGTTGACTCATTTACCTCACTGATTGTTACACGAACATTATTTTAAAACAGCTAATTTCTGGGCAAGTGTTTTTGCTGAGTTCTAGTTAGCTACTAGTTAATTACTTGTTAAAGGTAGCCACCATGACGATACATTTAAGCCAGCTATATTGCTTGCTATAAATTTTTCGCTGACTTGACTGACTTCGCTCGACTACAAACTAGTTACTAACTCCTAACTACTATGACCTTTCTGTTGTTGAATTAACCTCCCAAAAACCAAAGCACTGTGTTTATTTGTTAGCTCGCTAGCTACGTTAGCTAGCTATCGAAATGGCTAGCTAGCTGATAATACACATGCTTCATGTTCATTGCATTGAAGTGCCGTGCTAGCTAGCCAATACACAAAAATAAATGGTGACCAACGTGTAACCATGTTTAGAAATACCTTTAGTCTTTGAATGGGCAGCATGCTACAGTACTTTAATCGTAAAACTGTCTTTAGCTTGCTAGTCCCAAGCACCTTCTGTAAATTAAGTCTTGCTGCGCACGCACGAGAGTTTTTAGGGGAGGAACAAACATCTTGTTGATGACGTTGATGAAGACGTAAAATGTTTTGTTTTTTTCGTACGGAACCTGTTTTGTGTCTTTGCGTGTCAACATGAACAAATCAAATATAACTTCACACGTGAAAATGTGCTTTTAATTTACAAAAACATCTATTATAGAAAGTTGTGACAAACTGCCTGAAAACAATGCCTAAAAACTACAGTATTCAATATTCTTAGCAACGATTTAGTAATCAATGGCCTAGCATTCACTTGCACTTGTTCTACTGAAATCAAAAAGTTCTTTGCATACTGACAGTGCAATGGGGTCCGACAGAGGCAGCTGCAAATTTCAATAGCACCTTCCGGGATGGATTGGATTTCAGACAGATTGTCTCCTTGTGCTCTGACAACTCCCGTGGCTGGTCTGGTGCCTGCAAGCTCACTCGTTGTTGTCCGATAAATGCACTCTACTCCAGCCATGGAGGTTAGTCAATATATCCTGGTGTGATAAAAATAGAACAATACCCCGCATCCCACTGCTGGCTGGCCTCTGAAGATAAACTGGGTCAGCCCTGGTCAGGAGACCAGATGCTGCTGGAAATGATGTTAGAGGTCCAGTAGGGGCAATTAAGCAAGATTAGCTTTGGTCAGGTTTGTGACCAAGAACCCAATGGACACTCTAATAGAGCTTCAGAGTTTCTCTGCAGAGATGGTAGAAGCTGGCAGAAGGACAACCTTTTATTGTAGTGTGGCTAGACGGAAGCTAAGTGGTGTTGGGCATTTGGTGCAAAGCTGGTAACCTGTAAACCCCTCTATGCCCTCATGACTGAAAACATGTGAGGAAACACCCTGAAGTGTAAACCCCACTCTGTCCTCATGACTGAAAACATGTGAGGAAACACCCTGAACTGTAAACCCCATTCTGTCCTCATGACTGATAACATGTGAGGAAACACCCTGAACTGTAAACCCCACTCTGTCCTCATGACTGGAAACATGTGAGGAAACACCCTGAACTGTAAACCCCACTCTGTCCTCATGACTGGAAACATGTGAGGAAACACCCTGAACTGTAAACCCCACTCTGTCCTCATGACTGAAAACATGTGAGGAAACACCCTGAACTGTAAACCCCACTCTGTCCTCATGACTGAAAACATGTGAGGAAACACCCTGAACTGTAAACCCCACTCTGTCCTCATGACTGAAAACATTTGAGGAAACACCCTGAATTTCAAATGTTTGAGTGCAGGTAGTTATTTAAAATAACAAACCAATTAATGCAAACAAATTTAATGATGTGTGTAATGTAATGTAATGCACTTTCAAGTGCAGGCCCTGGTGTGTAAAGGGATGGGCAATTACTGTTGGAATCCAACCATCGGATTTGACAGCAAGATGGAATTTATATTTAATTGGAACAATAATTTCAGTAATGGATGCAAAGCAACTGTATTGTATGATAGGATTACTTTAGAAAAATGTGTTTGATCTCTGTGTACCTCAGATTAATCAATCAGTCAACATACATGCAACAGAAAGATAATGAAACAATTATTACAGAACAAATAGTAACCTCCAATAGAGCATGCTAGGAATGTTTTCATTTTAAACTTAAAATATTTCAGTAAAAGTCAATAACAACATTTGAAGTCATTAGTGACATGTCACTAACTTTGAGTTAACTGTGTTTACTGTGTAGAGACATACCCAATAAGACCCAAAGCTGTGGTCGTTGACAAAGGCTTTGCTACGAAGTACCGAATAAAGTGTCCGAATACTCGTATACCTGAAATTTGTACAGGTTTTTTGTGAGTAGACAAACAATGCCATAATAAATTACGTCAGAATGTGTAGAAAGTGAAGGTTTCAACCTGGTATTTGACCTTTAACACCGAGCTGAGGACATCAAGGGTCATCGGTACAAACTGAGGAGACTGAAGTTGTGTTTATTTTCAAAATAAGAAACAAAAAAAATAAAAATAGATATAGTCAAATATTTTGTTGAATAGAAGATCACCACCTGCTTGCATGACTGCCGTCGTGATGACTGTTGTGAAGCCAGACAGGCAGGCAGGCAGTGATTTCATAAAATCTTTGATTTAGCAAAAAAGTTCTCACAAAGGTTCTTTCTTGACAGTGTTGCTCAGGGTAACGAGGATCGGTCTTAGCTTCTGTGCACGTTGTCAGTATGGTGATAAAGACACGAAGATAGGTAGATAGAGAAATGGCAGCTTTTTAGTAATTTAACAATTACCGTTTTATTACCAGCTCAGTGTAATTTATCTTTAGATATCATCTATACTCTAGGAATATTTTTATTCCTAAATTATCTGGCTTTTCGGACTGGTTAGCTAACGCTTTGTATGAACCCAATTGGTGTCACTGAAAAAATTATTGTCCTTGATGTGTGTTTAATTTCCTCATATCAAAGTGATTAAGAGCAAGGCTAATTCCCAAGCTAAACAAACTTATTAATTAGTTACGTTTTCATGTAGCTTCAATAACATTGATCCTATCTATTACATTTTTGATGTTGAATGTATGAATTACAAGTGTACAATGGTGCAGTATATTTTGTCAATGACTTTCCTTTACACAAATTCAGTGATTGAGAGAGCTGAGTTACCCGCATTGATTGAAACAGAGAAATGGAAAAATATAGCCAACCAAAACTAAACTTTATGAAGGCAAAGAGAAACAGGAGAGAGAGAAACATAGATGATTCTGAGATATATCAATACATATAGCTGGAGAAATAGAAGAGACTGTCAATGAAGAGACTGTTGGAAATGTAACCTAGACAATTCAATCATGCTCAAACTTCCCTAGCTCAGTGGAAACTGAATGGACCACTAGGTTTTGCCAATACAATGACCTTGTTTTGTGGGAACTGCTTCAATCTAATAATACAGAGGTTAGATGGTGTGGGAATTTGTGGACAAGGGCTTTATAGACAAAACGTATGCAATGGGTGTGCGCAAATGTCAATATACTTGTGTGTTCAAGGCACACATTTAGGCTTTTTGAGTTTATAGGTATTTTTATAGAACAAATATTAATTTGTTGCTCCCAGCAGGCTGGGCTGTTGTGTTAATGGAACTAGCCAAGGGCCATCCATTGCCCCGCTGAGTGGTCCACTGAGTGCAAAAAGCCCAGTGGGAAAAACGGAATACAGTACGTCAACCTTTATTACAGTAAGTAGGCTATAAAGGTCACCGACCATGCAGACTGTGTGTAAACTTAAACTAGGCCATATCGTGTTTTTTAAACTTTGTTTCTGAATGATGTGTTCGTTAAATGAAAATAGAACGACATCTGTTGTGCTCCCATCTGCATCCCAACCTTTGGAGTCGTGGAATAGTCATTGGTTGTGCGACACCGCGCTTTGCCTTGCCTGCCCAACGGTCTCTAGTTGCATTGAGACATCCGGCGGCTAGAAGAAAGACGCGCTGCTGTCCGCACAGCACGCCTGGGGTTAAAGGATAGGGCACGGTCTCTCTGGTGCTCCGGATGCTGGAAGACGGATAAAGCAATTATTCCATCTGATTTATATTTCGATTGAGATTCTGAAAACATCAGACTGTAAGTAGCTTAACAAGTCGAAAGCAGTTTAATAATGTTTCATAATTCATAGTGTGCTTTAATAGTTGTTTTAATGGTTTATGGGTATTGTTGTATTGTAGCTTCTTTATCTTACCGTGACATCTTTTTTTGTATGGATGGTACCACAACAGAAACTTCAGCGTTTTTCACTTTGAAAAACAACCATAGGCTAGGTTAATTTAAACAAACTTTTAAGCGGTCTGAATAGCCTGTTAATTAAAAATAGGCTACACTGGGTGGATAACGAGATGAGACTCTTCTTGTTGCTTAAAATTCATGATGTTCACAAGCCATACAAAAATCATGACATTAACACTAACTAATCCTCAGGTAAATCATGCAAAGTAAATGGAAGGTTAAGCTCTTCATTCCACCTGTGGGTGAATCTAAAATTCTATTCGACTTTACAATTGTCTATTAATTTATCGTATAAAACAATATTAGTGGCCTGTTGGCAAGATTTTCGTATTTTCATTTGTTTAAATTAATAATACTAAACATAGGATATTAAAAACAATCACCTGAAAGCGGGCACAATACCCAGGACAACGTCCTTCATCTAGGCACTGTTCTGGGGTATTTTAAACCAAAGGGAAGAGTACCCCCTACTGGCCTTACGACAACACTACACGTCATTGGTCTGAATTTCTACAAAAGCCGTTATTGCTGGAAAGGAATGAATGTTTACATGAAGGGGATGAAAGTGATGGCTAATTTATAGTGTGTGTGTGTGTGTGTGTGTGGGTGTGGGTATGTCAATATTTAATGCAGTGCATGAGCGCAAACCAAGTGCCTATATGTGCCGAACCTTTAGCTGTTCTTTAAGGAGAGGGGCTGTAGACTAGAACTGGAACTCCTAGTGGTTGTCCTCTGAGGAGGGGAGGAGCTATAGACTAACTCTTAGCGGTTGTCCTCTGAGGAGGGGAGGAGCTATAGACAAACTCCTAGTGGTTGTCCTCTGAAGAGGGGGAGGAGCTATAGACTAATTGTTAGTGGTTGTCCTGTGAGGTGAGGAAGATGCTATAGAAATCGCAATCAATTTAGGTGGCCAGACAGGTCATGTGTTCAGCAATCTGCAAGCCATCATGTATTTTTGCTTGGTGACAGATAGAAGACTAACAGGCTTGGCACTTTGAATATTTATTTTCCAGTAGAAGACATTTACTTTTTTTGTTTTAAACAGCTTTATAGTGCATAACAATCCTTCTATATGTATTTACATTTACTTCTGAGTAATTTAGCTGATGCAGCAATTGAGAGCCTGATTCTAGACAATCAGAGGAAAATCACTGATTGACCTTTAAAGATAATTGTTTGTGGAGACGGCATAACTTCTGTGGAGACAGCATTCACGGTACACACTTTGTCTGCTCAATCTTAAATGACCTTAATATTTCAGCCTTGCTATAATGCAGATCCTATGTCTGAAATTACCTTTACATTTCAGCCTTGCTAAAATGCAGATCCTATTGTCTGAAATTACCTTTACATTTCAGCCTTGCTAAAATGCAGATCCTATTGTCTGAAATTACATTTACATTTCAGCCTTGCTAAAATGCAGATCCTATTGTCTGAAATTACCTTTACATTTCAGCCTTGCTAAAATGCAGATCCTATTGT
>JACXGI010011733.1:0-24310 GCA_016801175.1 Esox masquinongy | reverse complement strand
AGACACCTGTCCACAACCTCAAACAGTCACACTCCAAACTCCACTATGGCCAAGACCAAAGAGCTGTCAAAGGACACCAGAAACAAAATTGTAGACCTGCACCAGGCTGGGAAGACTGAATCTGCAATAGGTAAGCAGCTTGGTGTGAAGAAATCAACTGTGGGAGCAATTATAAGAAAATGGAAGACATACAAGACCAATGATAATCTCCCTCGATCCGGGACTCCACGCAAGATCTCACCCCGTGGGGTCAAAATGATCACAAGAACGGTGAGCAAAAATCCCAGAACCACACGGGGGGACCTAGTGAATGACCTGCAGAGAGCTGGGACCAAAGTAACAAAGGCTACCATCAGTAACACACTGCGCCGCCAGGGACTCAAATCCTGCAGTGCCAGACGTGTCCCCCTGCTTAAGCCAGTACATGTCAAGGCCCGTCTGAGGTTTGCTAGAGAGCATTTGGATGATCCAGAAGAGGATTGGGAGAATGTCATATGGTCAGATGAAACCAAAATAGAACTTTTTGGTAAAAACTCAACTCGTCATGTTTGGAGGAGAAAGAATACTGAGTTGCATCCAAAGAACACCATACCTACTGTGAAGCATGGGGGTGGAAACATCATGCCTTGGGGCTGTTTTTCTGCAAAGGGACCAGGACGACTGATCCATGTAAAGGAAAGAATGAATGGGGCCATGTATCGTGAGATTTTGAGTGAAAACCTTCCATCAGCAAGGGCATTGAAGATGAAACGTGGCTGGGTCTTTCAGCATGACAATGATCCCAAACACACCGCCCGGGCAAAAAAGGAGTGGCTTCGTAAGAAGCATTTCAAGGTCCTTGAGTGGCCTAGCCAGTCACCAGATCTCAACCCCATAGAAAATCTTTGGAGGGAGTTGAAAGTCCGTGTTGCCTAGCGACAGCCCCAAAACATCACTGCTCTAGAGGAGATCTGCATGGAGGAATGGGCTAAAATACCAGCAACAGTGTGTGAAAACCTTGTGAAGACTTACAGAAAACGTTTGACCTCTGTCATTGCCAACAAAGGGTATATAAAAAAGTATTGAGGTGAACTTTTGTTATTGACCAAATACTTATTTTCCACCATAATTTCCCAATAAATTCATTAAAAATCCTACAATGTGATTTTCTGGATTTTTTTTTTCTCATTTTGTCTCTCATAGTTGAAGTGTACCTATGATGAAAATTACAGGCCTCTCTCATCTTTTTAAGTGGGAGAACTTGCACAATTGGTGGCTGACTAAATACTTTTTTGCCCCACTGTATATATTGTAATTACGGCCTTGGTAGGCACCGTGAGTCTTCTGATCAACCCCTAAGTACTCAGACATTTTCTGAATAGCTTCGTTCACAAAGTGTGAATCATTGTCACTCGACAGTTTCTTCTGGATACCCCATCTGGGTATAATTTCTATCAATAGTGCCTTAGCGACAGCTAAGCCTCAACCCATTTAGAGAACATATCAACAAACCCCACACAATATTTCTTTCCCTCGCAGGGGTTAAACTCAATAACATCCATCATCACATGATCAAATGGGCCATCGGGGGAGGATGGCTTGACATTATATTTTACACACACCAAGCACTTTGAGTAAAAAATTAGCGTAATTGGTAAAGCCTTGTGTGTACCAGAACCTATTTATGATAGCCACCATCCTGCTTTTTGGCACATGATCTTGCCCATGTGACACTACTGCATAATAATAAAATAAACATTTAGGCAAACACAGGTTACCATTGGGGCCAATCCAAACCTTATTTACACAGAATGCCTTCTTCCAGACCGCTTTCCCCAGAGGAGAAGCATTGGCTTGAGCCCCAACAAGTTCAGACAAAGAAACAGTGGGAGTTAAATGAGTCATCTGTAGAGCAGAGTCAGGATGCAATTGTGCCGCAGCTTTAGCAGCCAAAATCACTCTATGATTACCAAGGGAAACAATATCATTCCCAGTAGTATGGGCCTCACACTTGCATATGGCAATTTCCTTGGGCAACAAGACAGCTTCTAACAGGTTGAGGATTAACTGTCCATGTTGTATATGTGTACCAGAGGACGTAATAAACCCACTCATTTTCCACAGTGTACCAAAATCATGAATAACACCAAATGCATATCGACTGTCCGTGTAAATCGTAACCCTCTTCCCCTCACCAAGAATGCAGGCCCCAGTGAGAGCAAATAGTTCTGCCGCCTGAACAGAAAGATGGTGAGGGAGGATATGGCCTGCAATAACATCCTAATCAGAAACAATAGCATAGCCCACATTGTTCTCTACTGAGGACAACCCCTTACTGGCGGACCCATCAACATAAAATATTAAATCACTGTTTGGTAGGGGTTCGTCAGACAGATCAGAATGAGGCGTACACTGTTGATTTATGGCAGAGAGACAATCATGTGGCTCACCATCTTCCCCTGTTGGGAGGAATATGGCGGGATTCAAAACAGGAGAACGCACTATAGTTACATGGGGCAGTGATAGCAAGACATCATGATAATGCAAAATCTGGCTCCTGACAAATTACTTGTTTTGTGTTCTAACAGGATGGATGTAACAGAATGAGGAACTCGCAACTCAAGTGGTTAATAACACCAGAGGCTGTGACCGCAAAACAGCCTCCGCTGCTGCTGCCACAGCCTTCAGACAGTACGGGAGCCCTTGTGCCAACATCTAATTTAGAGGAGAAATAAGCAATTGGTCTTAGCCTGCCACCATGTTTCTGCATCAGCACAGAAGACAAGTAGCCATCCTTTCCACACACATCTTGAATGAATTTCTTTTTTGTATCAGGCAGGCCAAGTGTGGGAGAAGAAGCTAAAGCCTGTTTTAAACGAGAGAAAAATTGAACTCCCTCAAGAGTCCAGACCACTCTATCATGTGTAGCGAGTTTCTGGCCCTAAACCATGTCCTGTAAAAGTTGTACCAAGCGAGCATATTCAGGAACCCACTGTCTACAGAAACCAGTTATACCCAAAAATGAAAGCAATTGTTTCCTAGTGAGGGGTTTTGGAATGTTAGTAATCGTGTCAATCCTGTCAGCACGGAGGCGTTTGCCTTCAGGAGTAATTTTTTGACCTAGGAAATCACATTTCTCTGGGCAAACTGCAATTTGTTCAGACCGGCCTTATGTCCCTGCATGGCCAAAAATTGCAATAATAACACAATGTCTTTCTCACATGAATCTTTGTCGGGAGAACAGACAAGAAGATCATCAACATATTGGACAAGGGTGCTGCCATGTTCAAATTGGAAACCTTCCAAATTGTCCTTTAGTGCCAATGCAAACACGGCAGGGGATTCACAATAACCTTGGTGTAGATGGGTCCATGTGTACATGTTTGGTTAGCTGCTGATGTCGACACAAAGTACATGCTCAGTGGCAATCCATACCTGGGGAAGGATGAAACCAGGCCTGTGGGTGAGTGACTTTCGGAAGACTGTGGTTTTGAGACTCAGAGCCTTTCACGGGCAAAGGCAGAAATATGACCAACTTCTTTACATCACGTTCCCTGGCAGAGAAATCGAAGGCGAAAAAAACAAGCCTTCTGGGAACCATGAACAAAAAGAGACGGGAGCTGCCACCCTGCGTGCAAAACAACACACCAGCGAAGCTCTACTCCAAAACAGTGATGGAGAATGACTATGCTACGCTTACAGTGTACAGATGTAAGAAGAAGAGTATTTGACTCCTCAGCACCATGCATCCAACCATCGCCATCAGCAGCGGACCCAAGAAAAAAACTGAGATATGAGACATTACAATCATTCAATCGTGTTCATCAAGCAACCGTGCATTAGGCCTATGTACGGCTATTCATGTGTATATCCTTTGATCGTCGCAAACTGGTGGATAATGTCTCTTATTTTACCTTGTACATAATCAAAATGAGATAAAAATGAAAACTAAATTCTAATGGATTTATCTATGAATAATTTAAGTGTTGTGTAATTGTCATTTAGTAAATTTGTAGGGCCTAATAAACTAATTAAAATACTATAGCCTGTGTTCTTAAAAATAATTGTTCTATATATTTTTTTTACTTTTTTAGTAAATTTACTAAAAAATTACTTTTTTAGTAATTTTTTTGTATGATAAAACAATACAAAACCCCTGAAGCTGTGTGCTGATTGTGGGGCAGGCAGAAGTATAAAGATTGAACGAGATGCATAAATGAATGGCTATTTATAGCCCACATCACCCAAAACAATCGACAACTGACTTTTCTATATTTTATCAAATAGTCACTTCCATTATTCATGTAAGCTATTGTAAATTATGCATTGATCATCCATTTATTCTGCTAATCAAATTTGCAAAAAAAGTTATTTGAATAATACACTGCAGTATTTTTCCTTGAATAGAAGGCTGTGTTGCCATACACCCTAGACTACACCATTGAAGAACAATGCAAGAGGCTACATATCCTTGCATCTATCAATTTTATTTCTATGAATAGGTTGTACCCTGTGTTATTCATTCTTTGAAATGTATCGTGTTCATCAAGCAAATGTGCTTTAGGCCTACGTTTGCCCACTGACAAAGAAATTATATTTATAATTTTAATGGCCTATAATTTTAATGGTAGGTTTATTTGAACAGTGAGAGACAGAATAACAACACAAAAATCCAGAAAAACGCATGTCAAAAATGTTATAAATTGATTTGCTTTTTAATGAGTGAAATAAGTATTTCATCCCCTGTCCCCGGTGTCTTTTATACAGGTAACGAGGATGTCAGGGACAAGATAGACCTACACATGGCTGGAATGGGCTACAAGACCATCGCCAAGCATCTTGGTGAGAAGGTGACAACAGTTGGTGCGATTATTCACAAATGGAAGAAACACAAAAAACTGTCAATCTCCCTCGGTCTGGGGCTCCATGCAAGATCTCACCTCGTGGAGTTGCAATGATCAATGACAATGGTGAGGAATCAGCCCAGAACTACATGGGAAGATCTTGTCAATGATCTCAAGGCAGCCGGGTCCATAGTCACCAAGAAAACAATTGGTAACACACTATGCCGTGAAGGACTGAAATCCTGCAGTGCCCGCAAGGTCCCCCTGCTCAAGAATGCACATATACAGGCCCGTGTTTGGAGGAGGAGGAATGCTGCCTATGACCCCAAGAACACCATCCCCACCGTCAAACATGGAGGTGGAAACATTAAGCTTTGGGGGTGTTTTTCTGCTAAGGGGACAGGACAAATTCACCGCATGAAAGGGACAATGTACCGTCAAAATCTTGGGGGAGAACCTCCTTCCCTCAGCCAGGGCATTGAAAATGGGTCGTGGATGGTTATTCCAGCATGACAATGACCCAAAACACAGGGCCAAGGCAACAAAGGAGGGGGTCAAGAAGAAGCACATTAAAGTCCTGGAGTGGCCTAGCCAGTCTCCAGACCTTAATCCCATAGAAAATCTGTGGAGGGAGCTGAAGGTTCGAGTTGCCAAACGTCAGCCTCGAAACCTTAATGACTTGGAGAAGATCTGCAAAGAGGAGTGGGACAAAATCCCTTCTGAGATGTGTGCAAACCTGGTGGCCAACTACAAGAAACATCTGACCTCTGTGATTGCCAACAAGGGTTTTGCCACCAAGTACTAAGTCATGTTTTGCAGAGGGGTCGAATACTTATTTCACTCATTAAAATGCAAATCGATTTTTAACATTTTTGACATGCGTTTTTCTGGATTTTTTTGTTGTTATTCTGTCTCTCACTGTTCAAATAAACCTACCATTAAAATTATAGACTGATCATTTCTTTGTCAGTGGGCAAATGTACAAAATCAGCAGGGGATCAAATTATTTTTTCCCACACTGTATGTGTGTGCTTGATTGATGTGACTATGTGTTGGGGGATTAGGCAACCAAGCGGCTGTCGCAAGACAGTGCATTCCCTTTCCACCAAGACTGTTGGAACCGAGGGGCAAACTCCGAGACTGAAAAACGAAGCCTACCCGGAAGTGCCAAAAACTGCAATTCTTCAAATGGCCACTTGAGGCTGGCTGCAAAAGAGAGCAATCTCCATATATCTCTATGGCAAAATGCCCAACTTTACAGCAGAAATAAACATGTTTACAGCCTGGTTCAAACAATGGTTTTGGTGGATATTGCTTATTTCCCCCTTTTTGACAACTGTGGGGGGAGGGGTGAATTTTTTTATAACTTTTTTATAACACCTGCCTACTGAGTGACAGGTGTGGTGCTGGCGCTGTCACGCGTGTCACTTCTAGCGGTTTGTCCTTTCTGGTATCGCCTCAGCTAACTCCAGTCACTGACAAGTAACGTTATAATCAAGTGAAATCCAAATAAACTATACCATACAGTCTATGCTGATAACTAAAGTTATCTGAAAATCTAATCTGCAAGTCTCAACCTATTTTTTACAGTCTATTGTCTCGACAAAATCTAGAGTTGCAAAATTACCACATTTATATATAGAAAAAAACGCTGAAGCATTTTATGCATTTAAGTTTTGTTGTATAGTTTCAGGTTAACTTGCTTCAAGTGTAAGCTGGTAACGTTACGGTTACTGGCTACCAACCGCCGGCTAGCAACCGCTAGCAACACAGAGCATACTGGTAGCATTTAGCCTAGCTTCTTAGACTTTGCTAACTTGGTAATGTCACGCTAGGTGAGCGTTGTTTCAGCAACCAGGCACCTCAGCTGCACCCACGCCCCACCTCTTTGTCCATTTCTGGTTATCCGGGAGTTAGGCCGTGTGATGCGCTGCCAGAATGGTGACAGGCATCTCCGCCAAAAATGAGCTTCAAAACTGGTCTTCAGACACCTATGGGTGACGTCACGGTTACTACGTCCATACTTCTTTATAGTCTATGGTTGGGACATATACCTCAGCAGGCACGGGCGAGGGGATGGGAATAATGCTCAGTCTGGAGTTCACAAGCAGCGGTTAGCAATATAGCAGGCTGACTAACTGGGTGGTGACTGGCTGGATCCAGCACAGTTGTATATCACACAGTATCATAGGTAAACCGCCATACATGGTGTCTGGCTGTGGTTATGTTGTTTTGGGGGATCGGTACTGCGTACTTTACTCACTGCATATGGGGACTGCTATTAATGATATTATGGTGTTGCTATCCTTAGTAGTGTTGTACACACAATCATGTGTGATTACCAGTGAATTACCCCAGAGCAGCAGAACCTATATAAATTATTGTTGTGCATGTCCTAATAAATTATTGTTGACCTGTATAAATTATTGTTGTGCATGTCCTAATAAATGGTTAAACTTAAACTTGTAATTTTCTGTCTGAAATTAGCATAGCCAGTTAAGACAGGAAACACTAGTGTTTATTTACTCACATTTAGCTCAAATTGTGTTTATAAATTTATTTCCTCATTGTCAGATTTTTATGGTTTGAAAATCTACACTATGAAATTAACAAGGTAGCAAGCGTTCAAATCGGGAAACGAAGGGTTACTTTCGAATCAACACACAACACAAGCCATCATATTTTGTTAAAATAAACATAATACCTAGAACAACTTCATTTAGATGTTTAACTAGTAAGCAGCTCAACATTTTTGAGCAGCTGTGGATGAAATGTATTATGACATCATAATCAAATTCTGAAACTGAGCAAGTACTGAAATGCAAAAACACCCACTCTGGGCAAAACATGCAAAAAAACAGGCTGGGGGGGCCGTTAAGTGATCTTTGAAACTTATGTCTGAAAGGTTAAGCCACTATAACATTACTTAGTCTTTGACCTGATGCTACCAAATACTGATAGACAACAAAAAGAGCCTTGTTGTAACTACATGACAAGAGAAATCAAAGTCCAAATTCAATTAAACCCTGCACCCTGGACAGTTGCCCATTTTTAAAAACTCTTATTGTTGCCCAGTCAACTTAAAAAATATTTTGTCCAGGACATCATACCTCATTCTTCCTCGGTATACAGTGTATTTGGAAATTATTTCGAGCCCTTCACTTTTTCCAGATTATTTTTTATCTTACAGCCATATTCTAAATTAGATTAAATAGATTTTTTCCTCATTAATCACTTTTTTATCTATTAAAAAACAAAAACAGGTTGACATTGCATACATTTTTCCTGTGCTTGTTGTGTTGCTAGGCAGTTCATAATAGCAATAAGAAATATCTAGGGTTTGTGGTATATTGCCTGCATAATTGCAATCTTGTATTTGTTGTCTGATGCAGTATTAAGATGGTCTTAACTACTAATCCACTGCTGGTCTGAAGAGGAGAAGCAGGCTACGGCTGATTCGCCAACCTTGCTGTGTGAGCATTTGCCACCTTTTGGCCCCCTTTAGATTTGTTGCCAATGTAGTAAAACATTGTCACATCATAGAAGGTGCGTCAACCTGAAGTAAATCACCCCATCCATGGCCCCACAATCACCTTACAGAGAGCTGTGGTCAGAGGTCAGGGCCATCTGCATTTTAAAAATTAAATTACATATTCGTGACCTGCGAGTGGACGGCTTGCTTGCTTGCTCGTTTGTTTATTTATTTTAATCTGTATATCATGAAAGCGATCCTTGGAGAAATGAGACAGGAATACAAATTAAAAGACCAGCCATGCACTACACATTTGTAGTGTTAATGTGAACAAGGTGGACAACTGGATTCTGAATGAGTTAGTACTCATTTCTGGCTTTAGTTTTTCCAAGGGGGATGCAGAAATAAGTGTGATGTCTACAGCATGCATAAGCAGAAGGAACATAACCTACTATGACTTACTATGAATGTGTATTCATGTAATATAGATCATGGCCTATAGATCATGGCCTTTTTCCTTTTTCCAACTCCTACATTTATATATGAATTACAAAAATGGTTCAACAACAGCAATTAATACAACTTACAATATGAAGCAAATATTGATACAATGACCCTTGAATGCACCCTAATTGCAGCTAGATAAGCCACCAAAGCCCAAATCCTGGTCAAAGGGGAAATAAACTGATCCCCATGTCTTTAAGTGACTCAGAAGGTCAATAAAGCCTATAGTCAGTACAGTCCGAACAGCGGTTTGACCTCCTGATTTACACTTACTTGTTTTCTTTCTACCACACTAAAAACTTTGCACTTTGGACTTGAAGGTCATCCTAACAGAAATAAGTTTTTCACCGTGAATGAACCAACTAACAAAGGAAAAGGTCACAGATCTAAGGATCATTTAAGTTTAGAAGTGATAAACCTGATCAAATCTCACTTAGGGCCCCAAAAATCTGTAGCGCTGAGTGAAGTAATCAATGTCTTTCAGTTTGTTTTTCTTATTGTTTCATAGGGTCAGGGGGAAATAAATGTTGCTGCAGCTCGGTCATGGCAACACTTCATCAAATGAGGAATGTATTAAAACTGTTTAAACAACAAAAAAATGTCCATTTCTTTTGTTTTCTATGTATATCCCTGGTTGTGCTGAAAATAAAATGGTACATGCATAAAAATACTAAATGAAAGCTTTTTTCTTTAACATGCATGGGAATCATCAATAAGCACATTTTCCCATGGTGGACACGTAGTTTGTGATTATGAAATATTGGCTACTCTTCAGCATGCAGCGTTTAGTTGAATTTGGCTTTGGTTTCACATTTCATGTAGTTAGGGGAATGTTTCTTGTAGTTGGGGGAAGTTGGGGAACATTTCTTTTAAAAGTAACTAATTACAGTTACTAGTTCCCATAAAGTAACTAGTAATGTTACTCAGTTACTTGCTGTAGAATTCTATATTCACATGTTGGTCACTTATGCCCAGAAGGCACACATTTAATGGGACATTGTATAATTACATAGTCATGTATTGCATAGTCAGTGTCACTCACCAGCATAAAACATTATCAACCATCACTCATTATACAGCAAGAGTGATCAATCGAATTACCTCAACTAATACCTCCTCAAAAAAGAAAACGTTAGGCACATCGCAATATGAAATCTCTTTGGAATAATGTGCATAATCCATTAATGTTTCATGACTTTATTCAGAGGTGAATAATTACTAAATCTGTTTAGAAATTCTTCAGAAACATTAGTTGACAAAAGAAAATGTGAACCGTGGTTATATGTCGTGGAGCTCCGTGCCCTAGAGGGGCTTTAGCTCCTAGTGGTTTACCCTAGCCGCGTTAGCGGCCGTACTGAAAACTCATTATGCAAGATGCAACAGCCAATCAGGGCACGCCTGCCCCTATATAGGACCCATGAGCCCAGAGAAAGCCCTCCCTTTTTATTCAGCAAACGCTTGCTGAGTTCTACTGATTACTTATTACTATTGCTCTTCAGCATGAGAATTTTTGTCGTCGGTATTCTTTAGTTCGACGTCTCAACATGAAGACATTTTTAACTGCCGCATGCCGTTGTGCCGACCTGTCACCAGATCAGGATCCTCACCATTCGTGTGTTTCCTACCTGGTACCGGCCCATGCTCGTGAGGGTCTCACTGCCCCCCCGGCTTGCTCCTCCTGTGCTGCTTTGTCCCTCTCTACACGTGTGGAGAGGGCAAACTTTTTCGAAGAGGAAGTGGACATCTCCGCCGTGTTGGTTTCCAGCAGCGACGACGACGAGATGTCTGAGGACACTCCTATGCAGGACCTGACTCCCTTGACTCAGAAAGACCCGCTCCCCTCCCACGTGAGTTGTGGTGGCAGGTCTCGCGCTTCTCCCTCTCTCCGGGGAGAACTGGACGACGACCTCTTCTCTCCGCCTACCCCCTCTCCGTGTGAAGTTTGTGGGCATGATTGAGAGAGCGGCTCTACGCATTCAGCTGCCCCTGCCTCCTCTGCCGACGCCATAGGAACCTTCCGACATGTCCTTCGGCTCCTGGGCGAAACGTGTCAAACCGGTGGACTCTCCAGCGCCTGAGGTCCGTGGCTTTAAGGCTTTCGCCGAGGGTTCCTGGTCCTCTCCAGCATCTGCCAGAGCTCCTGTGAAATCCTACGCTACCTTCACCAGAGTCTACGGTAGGCAGGCTCCCATCAGCTCGGCCATCCCCACTCTAGAGCCCGAGTTGGCCGCGCATTTCCTGCCTTCCTGGGGCTGGTCGGGGAAGAAGCCTGCCTTGCCATCCACCAAGGACCGCTACACGGAGCAGCTATGGGATAAAGTTTACGTCCTGGGATCACAGGCCCTGGCCGCGGCGAACAACATTGCTCTCCTCGCATCGGCGGCCTCCCATATTTTAGAACGTTCACCTACTCCGTCGTCACGTGACGTTGAAGTAGCGGGGAATCTGAAGGCTATCCTCCACCTTAACCAGACGCGAAGTGGCTTCTTCCGTGGTCGGACACCTTTGGCTGCCTCTGTCCAACTTACGCGACGCCGATCGCACACCCCTCCTGAACGCATCGTTGTCCCAGGAGGGCTTATTCGGCGATGCTGTTCACACTGCCATAGCTCCTTTTAAGAAAACCGACGAGGGACGGAAGGAGCTATCTCATCACCTCCCCCTGGCTAGCCACTCTACTCATTCGGCCTCATGACCCTCTGCTCATCGCCCGGCCTCCTCTGCTAAGCGACACCTCCGCCGCCAAGTCTCTGCTGCTGCCTCTTCTGCTGCCTCGGTGCCTCCTCCCCCTACTGCCGCGGCACCTGCTCCTCCTCCCGTGCGACGCAGGCAACCCGCCCCAAGATTGGATACTCCGTGGCCGTCTAAGTAACCCAGACCATCCTGACTAAGCGTGGTGCGGGCTGCGAGCGGCAACGTTGCCTTCACGGCCCCCGTCTCTTCCCCCCTCAGCAGAGTAAGGGCCGAGTCTGACGGCATCGCAGACTAACCTTTCCTTTCAATAAACAAGCTAAACGGTGCTTGGGTGTAAGTTGTGGAGACTCAGGCGGTGTCTGAGTCTGTTGAATCACTTGTACCTTTTGCATGCCCTAGTTTGCCTCCATCGGTAGCTATTAGGGACTCAGCGAGCGCTCTCTCTGTCTCTATGTCTGCCCCGTTGGATATGAGCAGTGGCGCAAGTGAGCGGCTTCTCCCTCACTTTCGCTCTGCAGCCAGCAGGTTTTCTAATGTTTTTGCTTGTGCACGCTCTTTTCCCTTCCCTTTTCAGTGTAATGGTAAGAGCTATGTTAGCAATGTTCAGGGTACTGAGTTTTCTCAGGGAGTTATTTGCATAACTACTCTATCCTCTCTCCTCGCCACCTCCCATAGACTTAAGCGCCGGCTAGTGGGTTCAGAGACGTCTCTCATTCTACTGCCGGCCAGTTCCGAGTGTACTCGCTCTAAGAGCTCAGCCCGGCGTTGCCATGACGACATCCATTCGCCTTCAGCGAAACGTCCACATATGCTAATGCTGGGCTCCTCTCTTCCCCGCCATTCGCGGGCTACCGAGCGTTCTGAGATTTCTCAGGAGGTTTTAGACATAACCGTTGTGGCTTCTTAATCCGCTCGCTATGACAGGCTCAAACAACAGGTAACGTCTTTGGCTCTTGCCTCCGTCTCGCTACCTGTTCTCATTGAGTCCCTGATCTCTGCCGGCGCTGTTCGACGTCCCCCTTGCAATGCAACTCAGGTTGAATGTCCGCGTATGCGAATGCCGGGTTCCTCTCTCCCTCAGATTCCTATGAGTGAGAGCGCTAAGCCTGTTGTACAGCGGGATGGTCTAATGGTTAGCACTCTCGGCTCTCATTCTCTGGACCCGAGTTCACCTCCTGGCCTGGCTCCCATTTTTTTTCATCCCTTTCTCTCTCTGCCCTCCTTGGGCCATGTCTCTTCCTCTCCGGTTGAGCTCAGCGGTGGTAGAGGCTGCGAGGGACTTCAAACTTTTCCTAACCAACGGCCCTCAACTGCATGCTCTTTCTCTCTCAGAGCGTTGTTGGGAGTGGCGTTATCACTGTACTATGTCAGCCTGGCTCGATTGAACAATCAGACTGTGTTATCTATTTCAGTTTCGCTCGGCTCCCCCTCCATTCTCGGGAATAGTGGAGACGGTAATGTCATCGCCCGACGGAGCGTCTGCTCTCCTGTCGGAGGTAATGGAATTTTTGAGCAAAGGAGCGATCTCCGAGGTCTCGGAGGATCTCAGTCAGGACGGTTTTTACTCCAGTTACTTCCTGGTTCCCAAGAAGACGGAAGGAGTGAGAGCGATCTTGGATCTGCGCAATCTGAATGCGCACGTAGCCAAACGGCCGTTTCATATGCTCACCACTACTCGCCTGTTGGAAGCCTTCCTACCAGGAGGTTTCTGTGCGAGCATAGACCCCAAGGATGCTTACTTCCATGTCCCAATCTTTCGCAGGCGTAGGAAGTTCTTCCGATTTGCCTTTCAGGGCGAGGTCTCCGAGTATACGAGGATTCCATTCAATTACGCTCAGGCTCCACGCACCTTCTCCAAATGCTTGGAGACGGCGCTGAAGCCCCTACGTCGGGAATGCATCAGGATTTTGGCCCCTGAATGGGGCAGGCTTTTGAAAGGGGCCTGTCCACTGCGGTGGTCCGCACCATAACAGGGTGCTACGGTGGCATTTACATCCAAAATGTATTCCACTCGGTGGAATATGTTCGTGACGTGGTGCGCACAGAGGTCTTCTGACCCTTCGTGTTGCCCTGTGGAGGAGATTCTGTCATTCACAGTATCTCTTTGATATGGATAGGTCACCCTCGACTATCCGTGGATACGCATCGGCTATCTCTGTGTGCCATGAGGGTTGTTGCTGGGAACGCTGTTTTCAGCCACCCTCTTCTCCGCTGTTCCCTTTGGGAATGCACTGCCTGCGCCCGGTGGCCAGACTGGGTGTTCCGCAGTGTGACCTTGCTAAGGTGCTAAGCACCCTCTGTGACCCTCCGTTCGAGCCCTTGCGGCAGTGCTCTCTTAAGCTGCCCTCCCTTAAGACTGCCTTACTCCTCGCTTTATGCTCTGCTAAGCGAGTGGTTGATCTCCGTGCGCTCTCGGTGCACCCGGGCTGCCTGGCTATCAGAGAGGACTTAGGCTGTGCTATGCTGAGACCTAATCCGTCCTTCGTACCCAAGGTTATCACCAGCTCCTTTCGATCTAGGGCTATCGATTTACAGGCCTTCTTCCCTCCTCCGCACATACGTAAGGAGTACGAGAGGCTCCACTGTCTGTGTCCGGTACGCATTCTCGCTCTTACGTAGAACACACCAGGTCTATCAGACTGATTCCCCAACAGGGTGTTGCAGCCTCCTCTGCCCCTTTTTCCACTGAGTCAGGGTAGATGACATTTGCGCTGTGGCGTCGTGGTTGTCGCCTTCGGCGTTTGTCCGTTTCTATGTACTGGAAGTGTCTCCTACATCCCTTGTTCATTCGGTTCTCGGCGCAGCTGCCCGAGATCTCTGAATTTTGCTAGGGAATCTCTTGCTTTACCCTGGGGGCTTCTCCCTTATTGTAATTTTTTTTGTATCCCCATGCCCCTCATCTCGTGATGTGTGGTGCATGAGTGTTTTTGTTGTGCTTATGTGGAACGGATACATTTCCCTTTCGCTTGAGCTCAACATCCCTTCTTCTCCCTGGGGTGACCTATATTAATTCGATCATCCCTTCTCTGACCTCGTCAGCTATCAGGGATGTTTCGTCTTGGGGTTTTAGGGGACGGATTCTAACTGAACCATGCGAGTCGTGCTGGTTGGTCCAGCAGGGAATACATCCTTGGCTCTTTCGCTCCGCCGTGAACCACTAGGAGCTAAAGCCCCTCTAGGGGCGGAGCTCCACCACATATAACGTTACTTACCAGGAATGTAACTCCGGTTATATGAGTGGAGCGGAGCCCCCTAGACCTGTTGCCCTACAGTCCCACGAGTTATGCTGAATAAACTCGGGAGAGCGTTCTCTGGGCTCACGGGTCCTATATAGGGGCAGGCGTGCCCTGATTGGCTGTCACATCTTGCATAATGAGTTTTCAGTACAGCCGCTAACGCGGCTAGGGTAAACCACTAGGAGCTAAAGCCCCTCTATGGGGCTCCGCTCCACTTATATACCCCGGAGTTACATTCCCGTTAACTAATGAATCTGTGAGAGGGGAAGAAAAAGTTCTGATATATCAACTTTATGCAAATCACCCGCGCCTATCACTGGGGAGTGACCAATCATGGGATTTTGCGAAGGTGGTTGTGAAATGCTTTACGTACAATTGAAAGAACTGATAACTTTAGTTCCACAACTAAAGTTCAATTGTTTGCTTTTGCTGTCCTTTTTAAAAATGGATGAAAAAATTAAAAACTTTTAGTAGCAGTGATGGGATTCCCCGAGCTGTATGATTGCACACTATTTTCCTACAGAGACGCAAACAAAAAAATGCAGCGTGGAGACAGATGGCCGAGACAGTTGGTACTTGTGGTGTCAATATTAGACAGCTAGTTACGTTAGCTGACTGGTGGCTACCTAATTCTAGCAAGCTGATTTGTTAGCTAGCATTGCAGGTTATTTTAGAATGACATCAATGAGGTATATTAACTGAGTACAGAAATATAAATTGTAAAAATGCATTAAAATACTTAATACTATACCAATATTTACTGTTGTAATAAGCTGACTTTCCTTCATACAAATTTGCTATGCTCAAACCTGATACACAGCTTACCTGCTGTTATAACGCTAGCGCGCCCACAGATATGCCCACAAACGAAGTACTCTGGGCGATGCTAGTGTTGGCTATCCGAAATTTCACAAACTGTGTGAATGTACCGTGTATCCCGAAGCTCAGCCTTCCGCTGCACAAATCGCTTGTCGACACTACATATCATTTCAAAATGAATGGTAGCAGGGCGAGTGTTTGTTCGATGTATCATGCCCTTTAGAGGGGGACAGCTGGTGCTGCCATCTTTGCATCCTTTGTGTTACATTCATATATTTCAATGATTAAACACTGTTTAAAGTACTGAACAGCTAGCCTGTGCTAGTCATTTATTTTTGTATATCACCGCGTACATCGTGTTTCTGAACTGCCAACCAAAACCACTTCTGATTTATGACCTGTTATGAATACCAATAAAATATTGATCAGCATTACCATAGACACCTAGTGGCCACATATTGAAAATACATGTTACTGCACATCATTACACTTTGTTGCCACTTGCTACTAGAGAAAAGCAACGCTATGTAAAGCTGCGTAGGTTGCACTGAGGGAAGTTGAGTACTGCATTATTTATTTAAAAAAATAACAACTAGTAAGGGATTACTTAAATAACTAATGCATTACGTTACTCATTACCTTTAAAAAGTCTGACTACTGTAACACATTAACCCCAACACAGCAAGACACTTTTTGTTGTCCATCTGTATCTGGAACACTGGAAGTAATGTTATAGTGGCTAAATCTAGGAATGCCAGCAGGTGCAGTGAGTCAGTTCGGGAAGAGGTTTTTCTATTTCTGGTTGTCATGTCAACTTTAATTTTTTTTGTTACTAGTGAAATAAACACTGGCTTAAAACATCAAAAACTTGTTTTTTTTTTTACTGGGAGTTAGGTAGGTTTCTATGGAATCTGGGAATGTCATAAGCAATGGTACTCAAAAACATTATTGCATGAAAACAGCAGCTATACAGGACACAAGGATACATTTTCTTAAAGGGGTAATCCATGCAAAGCCTTGAATACCTAGTCAAGGGAAAGAAATAGAATTGTACATTGAGGAGAACTTACACATTTAAAAACATGATGCTGCCTTTTTTTATATATAAACTGTCTTGCACAACGTTCTTAATACATTTTTATCCTTTTCCAACATGCAACAGGCTGTAGTAGTTTATTATGCAATGCATCCCTTGTATCTTGTGTTATAAATGCACATTTTCCACATTCCTTTTCCTCTGCTCAATTACCTTTGACCCTTTTAAAAGGAGCTGAGCAGAGGAAGGAGTTAACTGAACCTCTTGTTAAAAGCCAGAGTTTTCAGGGGGAATATGGAGTGCAAAGTACCAGGACATTATAAATTAGCAACTTCACGGCCATTAGCAAGTTTGCAGTTTTGGAATAGATTTTAATAACAGTCACTTATTATTATCATGGCTTGTGACAACTGGTGTGGCTAAAATATAGTGACCATTGCCGTTGTGCAAGAATAGTTGTATAGCTAAACTCTTGTGATTGGTAGTCTTCCATGGAATTCACTCCCATCTGAAGAGCTTATCATCCTGCTAAGAGGTACATGTTTCCACTCAATTTACTGCCTAACTTCTCTGCTCATATGCTGTATAATGACTGCCTTGTAGTTGTTGTGTATTGAAGGGTCCCATTGGGACTTTTGTGATGATGAATGGACTTTGGCTCCAAGGACTGTGAATCTGTAGTATGTGTGATGGTTTCAAAGTCTTTACTGTTAAAAACACACATGGCCTACTGATTCAGAAAAATCACTCAAAATTCATTTATCGAAGGAAAATACAGGAACATTTTCCTCTTTCCATTTGGTTTATTTGTTCTCTTTGACCACTTTGCTGTCCACTAATGGCCATCTGTCAGCCATGTATACATAATTCTGTGAATGCCGGCCATCTTTCCAGAGAGGGAGATGCACACAGAGGTAAAATACTGTTTGTTCATTAGTTTTTGGCAAATAAATCTGTTTGGCAGATTGTTTGTGAACAGAACTTATTTTTCCAAGTCAAGGGTGCATTCTAGGAAATTGCTTTAGCTAGGAGAATTAGAAGTAAAGGCACCTGGCCTTGTGTCAAACAACAGTAAGGTTCTATTCTGGAACACAGGCCCGCTATAGTCAAAGTCGGGATCTCTAGATAGATCCCCATCCTTGAGTCTGATTAAATATGTTGGGGGATATGTTGGGGGATTTAATGGGAGTATAGGGAATACATGTGCAGCTTCTTGTTGTCTCAACAAGCACATTCCAAGAATACAGCAGTGATCCATGATTCTACTTTTAGGCAAGCTGATTGCAAAGTGGGAGGAAAAAACATCTAATCAACTTGACTAGAATGGAATTCAATGTAAAGAAGTTTGTCAGCTCATTTTTTCAGCACCTCAGGCAAGTTTGTTGTGATATATTTTAAGGGTGGGAATCTCATAAAAAAACATTGTCTTATCAAAATACAAATATGATACAATAATCCCCCACTTCTTTTTCCAACAAATCCACATTTTATACAGTTGCTGCAAATCCAATTCAATACATTCTGATGGACACTTTCTCTCTTTTATGCTTCGTTTGATTTCCTTTACCCCGAAACACTGAGGGGATATATCCTGCTGTGGAGGTAAAAGCTTGCTACTGAGGTCTGATGCTGCTAATTACATCTCGCAGCAGGCCTTTGTTTAGGTGTGGTTCCTCAAGGCTATGGGAAAATCAATTGGTTTTTTTTCTGTATTCCTCACATCTCTTCTTGCCTCTTTCTCAAAACAGATTCTAGGTGAAGATCCAAGGGGGAGGATTTTCTGCTCAATGTGAAAATACAATTAGGAAAATACAATTATGAATCGCTTCATTAATGTCCTTAATGGAGGCCAGTGTCTACAATTTTGCATAAGTTTAGAGGGATGCTCCATTCTGACATGATGTAGTAAACATTCTGTACTGTAAGCTTTATGGTAAGGGTTACAAATAAAAGCATTCTATTCATGTTTCATTCAACCTGTCTGTTGATGTCAAGGCTCCAAGGGCCTTGAATTACCAACTTACATAGAAGGCCAGAGGGAGACATTGGTTGAATTCTTCTTGTTAGTTCCTATCTCTCCCCACAAAGACAAGTCCCTAAGGTCTCCCTCTGTAATTCTCCTCCCCCCATCTTCAAGGCCTAGACACCTGCACAAAAGAATGTGCATGTCACACAGAATCTGATCTCATTTTTAGCAGAGGTACCGCATATCAAAGTTAATGTGTTGCATGCGATTAACTGAAAATGTTTTACGCAGTTTTTTTATTTTTTGGTTTACCAATTTTACCAAGTTTTGAGCCTCAAACGTCCATATGCAGTGCTTGACTTGAGCGGAACAGTCACTTATTGTTATGCAACAGCCTACTGGTAACTTTTAGCACTTGTCTTGTGCTGGAGCTGTCCAGAACGCTTCATAGGTACTTTTTTCAATTTAGCAATTTAGAGTAGGATTCATGTTGTGAATCGTGTTTACTTGCCTAACAGCACTTTAGTACACATCTGTTAATATATAGGATGCACTGTTCCAAATTGTCGGAAATTGGAATATCTCTCCTATATACTGCACAACCTCATCTCCTTCCAAAAACCCAGCATACAAGGACAGCAGTGGCTCCCGTCTGACCCTCTTCTCCAACAAGTCCCAAGATGGGTCCTGTGTAGATCAGTTGGTAGAGCACTGTGCTTGTAACACCATAGGTGGCAGGTTCGAATCCCATGGAGGACAAGGTCAGAATTACTTCCGTATCTTCCTCTGTATAAGGCTGTTAAATTATGAAAATGTAAACAAGGCTTCATATGCGCAAATCCATCTGCTAACATCTTGATTGTAGCTTTATACAGTAAGTTATCATTATTTATTATTTATCCTATCCTAAGCTAAGCATTAATGATGCATTTTGACTAAAACAGATTACAATAGTGGAATTAATAATTATCCATGCTGTGCGTACTTTACAGTCTCTATTGTTTATGGATAAACATTTCTAGGCGCTGTTGTAGAAATTTACTGAGCTGATGTATTGATTAATTATACCATTGTATAGGAGAGTGAAAAATGACTAGCTACCTACTGTGTTGATAGTAAAGTACTGAGTCCATGTATTCACAAAGGAGGAAAATGCAAGATGTGCTAATACAGAGCTAAACTAATCAAACAAGACTAGTCTGATTGAGACCATAGTTATGTGTTGCTCAAAGGTCAGTTATTTTGTGAGATGTTGTCCCACCTTCTTGTTCATACAAAAGGAGGTGTTTCTGGACTGTACGGCAGACAGACTGTCACTGATCTTGAGTTAGTGTCTTTCTGTCTCTATTTGCAAATATTAATAAACTGTATTTGTGTTAAAGAGTATTTTGATCTCTATCTTACCTGTCCTAAAGGGTTCTAAAGGGACTTTAGACCTTGCCTACCTTATACTTTTGCCTATTATTCAAATTCCCTAACTAATGCAATTTATTGAATTTGGGAATAATTTGATAAAGACACAAGTTTTTGGTTATGGCCAACCATCCTGAACCCCATCCTAGCCACATTTTAGCCTAAACATTAAAGGACAACATCTTTGGTGTGATTCAGTGTTGGATTAAATACCAGCACACCCAGTAATTCTCCAGATAAGAGGGGCTGATATGTGTTTTCTACTGCAGCCTAATGTAACAATTATTGTACTTGGTGCTTTGATCAAAAGGACCATGGTAGAAGATGGAAGTACTATAAGATCAGAGAACAGCAAACTTCTATTTTGATTTGCATGGGCTACAAATAGATTCTGCCAGTGATTGTGGTAATTTGAGGGGAGAAATGTAAGGGCTGTGATACTCTGGTCTAATTGACCAATGTTTGACAGCACTAGTTAAAATACAATAAATAATCAAATTGAGAATAGGCTATAACGTCTTCAAGATGTAGCAAGTTGCGTTATCTCATATCATCTTGATATGTTGGTGTACACTACATATAAATCAGGAATATGGGGACCCGTCACAGGATACAAAGCACTTCCTCAGCAGGGAATTGAACCTCTACCCTTCTGTTGACAAAGCTGCCTTTCTTTTCCCATTCTCTGATGCCAGCCATGTGTAGGCACAATTGCTTCCACATTAAATCCATGTCTTTATTAACTGAGCCAGCCATGGTATCTGATGTGCTAATGCTTGAGTCACTCTACTTTCCCTCTAAATCTCCTGGGAGTGGTGGGGAATGGGAAGGGATGGAGAGTGCACAGCCGGAAGGCTGGCTGACCGAGCAGGTTAAAAGTGGTTATCATTCTCCCGTCGCCTGTGTGGATGGACAGGTACACATAGGTATTGGTGTCGGCAGTGGATGTCCTGCGTACCTTCCCTCCTCCTTCTCCCCTACAGCCTCCCCCAGCCTCTCAGCTTGTGTAGCAGAGTGAACCACCATCTTTCGCGGTGGCTCCGCCATGCCTGACCTGCTTATATAGAAAGATCATCACATTCCCGCTGCACAGTTTGCTTAGCGCGATTCGCATGCCAATACTGGTGGATCAGCATGTGGGTGGCTCAGTACGGTGCAGTCAGTGGTAAACAAGCGCAGCCTCCTCCACCGCAGAGAGCTGAAGGCTATGGAGAACCTGGGCGTGTGTTGTCGGCATCCTCTGATATCCACTGTGTTCTTTGTGTCTGCCATTTGCAGGACAGTATATTCAGCCACAGAGATTGTGTTGGAGAGGGTGTATTGGCATGCTTGCGGGGCATTCATTAGCATGTGTTCATGGTTCTGATGCCAACAGAAACAATAACCAATCATTTGTATGCAGGTTTTGATAGTTACTCCCCAGTGTTTCTAGATATCTATAAAGTATATGACATATTACTTGAGTTAAATTATTTTTGTTTCTCATTTTGGTAATTAGGACAATCAGCTTATCTGTGTGAATTGTGCGGGTGTATACCCGTCATTAAAAATATTAATGCACGTAGACTGTTGATTGGTCAGATTATCCTTCTTTTGACCACTGATCGGACCAGCCCATTCTAAAGTTGAATTATTTTTTTCTCCAAATAAGAGCATACAGTAGGTCAACATTTGTCTTTGGGGGGGGCAGTGTTACATTGGTTATGAGAGATTCTTACTGGGTAAGGTTTTTACTTGGTAGTAAACCAGTAACTTTAAACTTCAAGGATGGGTGGATAGTATGCCTCTGTATTCATATGCTTTTATACTGTATTGTGTTGTCAAGTTCAGCCGCCAAAACAATGTAAACCCCCTGCTTATTCCATATTTCATGAGCGCTGACGGGTGCATACCCATCAAATTATGTCCTTGGCAGCATCCACCCGACCCCCCCACACAATTTATTTCCAGGTCACCAGTGGGCCTCTGTTTTTCCAGAATAGACTGATAAAGCGGAAACAGATGATCGCCCATGTGGTTTTCAAGAGGCTTTGAGTTATGACTGCACCTGTCAGTAAACCCCTGCAAAAAGCTACACTTGCTTGTAGTAACAATGGTTTACTGACCATAGAAATACCATCACTGTCCGTGAACATTTATATTTGGTATCCAGATGGAAGGAGCCCTCTTGTGGAGATATGATTGGAAATGACAGATTTATCTGATTTCTTCCTCTGTCATAATAAAAAAAAAATGGAGATGTATTCAAACAACTTTTCACATGGATGTAACCATTGCATACTTAGAAAAGAAAATCACACAAAGGGCTTAATTCAATTGCCAATTCACACTGTAGCTCTTCCCATGGTAAGTTAATATTTCAAAATCTACAACATTCCTCACAGCTACAGTATGCTTTCACTTTTCAGAATTAGGATTGTATTGGCACAGCCTGCACATTATTTAAAAAAGCCACAGCGTAACATTGCTTTGGCTGGTTCAATCACAGTCACTGTCTTTTTCCCCAGTGGGGATTGGGTGGGTAATGGGATTGTCTTTATTTCACAAAAGGGGAGTGGATTTTATTACTAGAAGTTTTATGACTTCACTGGCTTTGTTAACATGTCTCTAAATTGTATTCATTAATAAAATGAAAAGAAATTAAAAGTGTTCCCTACTTACACTTCAACAAACCTCTCCACATATTTCAACTGCCCATACGAATTGGATTAAAATTGTATCATTCTGACAAAAATAGCCATATCGCCTGTTCTAAATCTACTTACTGGTGGTAATACCTGAGGCATGAACAAATTATTTGACTGAAAAGGAAATTTAAGTGACATTGCCTATTTATGTCCATTAATTTCATTAAATGTTTTATGTTAAATAACAAATTCTCCATCAACTAACTCAATGGAAGCAGGTGCTTAAAAATACAATTTAATATGGCCTGTTATAACAGGATTACCCGCAATCTGGTTTGTACTGGCCAGCTAATGCACTGCCCTCTCAGTTAAAATGGACTCACACATCCCAGGCTACACTGCCATCTAGTAGCGAGTCTTGTACTCCACAGCCTCCACAGGTGTTAAGCTGTATACTGCACACAAAAGAAACGCAGAAGCTCATGGTCAATAACATTTAAAACTATTAAAGTTATCCTATGTACATAATCATTTTTGAACTATTCACAAAATGATATATTTTGCCTGAAAATGGGTTGTTGAATATTATAATTCAATACAGTTTGAAACTTAGTTGTTAAATATGTGATCTTAACTGCTTTGTAAGTGTCCTAGTACATGATGGCAAAAAATCCTGTGACCTTGACATTTTTGTATCCCATAAGGCCCTGGCAACAACTCATCTTGTAATCTTAGCAATCCCATTGACGATTGTCGATATAATGTGCTACCACATTCAGTACATCCACAGTATCCAATCAAGAAACCAATCAACAATGTTTAAGAATATACTAGCTAATGTTACAGACAAATATCTCAACTTGCCACCCAAAATGTCAGATCAATGCAAATTAGCATTTATCTGACAGGGCAAGAAAAATGGAACAGTATTGATTCAGAGCTTACCATGGAAGTCAGTGGACATTCCTCAAACCTGGTTGGCAAAGAGTGATAGTATTTGCCTAATGCCTAACATACCAAATCCCCTTCTCATCAATTTATTTGGCTCTGCACCTAATCCACACAGATTACCTATAAAATGCATTACTATTGACCAGAACCAAATATAAAACGAATGCACTAAACACAGAATGTAGGGTGCCATTTGAGACCTGTACTAGACTAGGGCCCGGTTTCCCAAAGCACTAAGATGATCCTAAGATGCACATAAATGCCTCGTTATTTTATCCGTGCGTTATAAAATAAGTAATATAATTGATGCAATTGTCAACGGAGTATAAAGAAAAACATATGTAAAACAAGAAATAATTAAGAAGTGTTCAAAATTAACGTTCACAAGTCTGAAACCCCGCATCGTAGGCTACTGTCTTTGATGGATAGGTGCTGGTGCCTCTACCTCGACAAGAAGAACATTGATTTCTTCAGCTCTGAATGCTTATTTTCTCTTGCGTTCCATTTTTATTTCAAACAATTAGAATGGATTTTTCCAACTATGCTTTATATTCCCTGTTAACCAATCATGTTTTGATTGCTATGTGAAGTAACATATATTCTACATGGCTACAGGAGGAGCTGATAATTTGATGTCACGTGATCGAGATATGATTTTAATTGCCTGAAGTCCACCCCATTGGTTGGATGTAATGTTACGTCCACCCTAAATTTCACTACTTCTTCGAGTTTCACATTTTCCTAATGATGCTTAAGTTGTAGTAGAATA
>JACXGI010011732.1:13968-24411 GCA_016801175.1 Esox masquinongy | reverse complement strand
GGCTTACTAGTATCTACTAACTTCCTAGGAATAATCATAAGAATTGAGCAATTGCTAGCGAGACTGAAGATGAACTTTTCCATGCCAGAAACAGTCGCAATATAACCGTATACAGTTTAAGTTAAGGCTTACTATAACGTAACTAATGTATGTTGTAGCCAGCAAATGTGTTTGTCTATCCTGACCCAAAACGCATGCATGGATGCGTACTTCAAAAATCCACCAGAAACAGTCGCAATATAACCGTAAACTGTTTTATTTCAGGCTTACGATAATGTAGATACTGAAGGTTTTAGCCAGCGAAGTTTTCGTCTATACGGAATAATTCATAATGCCCATTTCACTTTGCCTGCGAGGAGATACAAACTCAGGACCTATAGTTTACAGTTCCGCTTCTCTAACCATTACGCTATTTAACAAGGTGTACTCAGTCAGTCAGTCACTCACTCACTCAGTAAGAGACATTTGCTCTTCTTGGCCGGCTCCGCTTACGCGGTCCAGCAAAAATAACTATTCAGCATGACAAAAGAGTTGAAAAGAAAAGCTTTGAGTGAGGACAAGAAGGGTTCAATTCTGGCTTTACTGGCAGAGGGATACAGTGAGCGTCAGGTTGCTTGCATCCTGAAAATTTCAAAGATGGCGGTTCATAAGAACAAGGTCAAGCAACAGACATTGGGGACAACAAAGTTACAGACTGGCCGAGGGCGGAAACGACTGTCCACTTTCAGCTTTGCCCAAAACCTGGTCATCTAATGGTTAGACGGAGACCTGGAGAGGCCTACAAGCCACAGTGTCTCACATCCACTGTGAAATCTGATGGAGGATCGGTGATGATCTGGGGATGCTTCAGCAAGGCTGGAATCGGGCAGATTTGTCTTTGTGAAGGACGCATGAATCAAGCCACGTACAAGGTGATCCTGGAAGAGCACCTGCTTCCTTCTGCTCTGACAATGTTCCCCAACTCTGAGAATTTCCAGCAGGACAATGCTCCATGCCACACAGCCAGGTCACTCAAGCTGTGGATGGAGGACCACCAGATCAAGACCCTGTCATGGCCCGCCCAATCTCCAGACCTGAACCCCATTGAAAACCTCTGGAATTTGATCAAGAGGAAGATGGATGGTCACAAGCCATCAAACAAAGCCGAGCTACTTGAATTTTTGTGCCAGGAGTCACCCAACAGCAATGTGACAGACGGAGAGCATGCCAAGACGCATGAAAGCTGTGATTAAAAATCAGGGTAATTCCACCAAATATTGATTTCTGAACTCTTCCTAAGTTAAAACATTAGTATTTTGTTGTTGAAAAATGAATATGAATTTGTTTTCTTTGTATTATTTGAGGTCTGAAAACAATATTTTTTTGGTTATTTTGACCAGTTGTTTTCTACAAAAAATACTCTAAATGACAATATTTTGATTTTAAATATTTTAAATATTAATATTTAGAATTTGTCTGTAATGTTGTCAGTAGTTTATTGAATAAAACAAAACTGTTCATTTTACTCAAACACATACCTATGAATAGTAAAACCAGAGAAATTGATAATTTTGCAGTGGTCTCTTAATTTTTTCCAGAGCTCTCTCTCTCTCTCTCTCTATATATATATATATATATATACAGTGTTGTGAAAAAGTTGCAACGGCGCAACAGAATGCCTGACCACTGGTATACCATGATATACCATGTACCATGAGGTACTTAATGTGGAATACAGTGTTTGGTTTAGTGAACAGTGGTCTCTGCTTTGCTATTCTGCCATGAATACCATGTTTGCCCTGTGTTTTTCTGATGGTGGCCTTTGCTGAGGCGAGAGAGGCCTTCACATTACCGTTGTTAGGGTTCTTTGCAACTTACAGGATGATTTTATGCCTTGCACTTGGACTTCTGGCAGGACAGACGTTCCTGGAAAAATACCCTACTGTCCCAAACGTTCTTTATTTGGACAATGTGTCTCTCAGTGTGGCCCGGTGTCTATTGTTAACCAAGGTATTAAAACACCTGACCATAAAAATCCCTTTCACTCGGTTGAATTAACTGGGAGGGCAATACCTACTTCACTTCGGACGATTGCAATGTTTGATTACGTAGCACACCAAGCAAATGGAACGAGCACCTAATGTTGTCTCTCATACTCCCTCTTTTTATTATTACAACCCACAATAAGGTCTGACCAAATGCAATGTGATAAATGTGCAACAATACAGAATAACAGAAAATTCTGTGTAGATACTGTGGGCAATCCAGGCTAATGTCAAAAGGTATAGTTTTGCCAAACCTATTCTCCCATTTGGATCTCCCTCATGGCTTTGAGCTGACAGTTTGAGGTAAAAATTTAGCAGGATTGAATGACTGAATATATTCTTTGATGTACCGTTCCATAAAGGTTCAAGTGATTTAAAGTGTTTCCTTCCAATTTACTTATCTTCTGATGACAAATCAGAAAGATTTATTAACATCTCAGTCCACAAATACTAAAAGGAAATTGTCATTAGGTGAAAAACTGCCCGTCTGCGCGCTCTTTGGCCCCCTAGAAGCCGCCTGTCGATATCTTACGGAACTTGTCTGCACTGCACGATTTGCACTGACCCAGCAAACCACACATTGGATCTATCAACCAATCAGCCACGTTTGTGCCAGTATGGAAGTATGAAAACCAAAGTATATTGTTTGGGCCTGCAACAAATTTACTAAACATTTAAATGCCAAAAGCTGTGTCTATGTTCTGGGGGAGGGGCAGCAAACACGGGGGCAGACTTAAGTAAATCAGTTTAAGTCATAGCGAATGAGGACCTTCACGGTTGGCTGCTCATGTGGCTCTAGCTAGATGTTTTTACATGGAAAACATTGTCAATAACTGTTCCGCTTGTTCTATTTTGACTTTTCAAGCAACGCCATCCAAACCTAGTCTAGTCAAGCATAGCGTGTGCTATTCTATTTTATTTTTTCAGACAGAGGTCTATTGTATAGTACATGCTCGAAATATACTGTAGCTGCAGTCAAGGCTGAAGCCTTGTATGATGTAGGTATGGAAACATATGGTCACGTGGAAATGTTAGCCCAACAGAATTATTTTTTCATTTTTATTCAATCCATGATCCCCCCATTTCCACCCCATCACCACCTCCTCGCAGAATAGAAATGCATAAGCAGCCGACATACAAGCTAGTGTTATACACAGAATCAATAATTTTGACATGTTATTGATTCTGATCCAAACAAACGCAACACTGTGCTAAAACTTGAGAGTGAAACGACTGTCCTCTAAGCTCGTTCCCGGCAAGAGAGACAGGAGTCGTGAACCAAACGCAAAGCGATTGTTGGCACAGTTTTACACCGTCTGCCAACCAGAAGACATAACGCATCCTGGGAAAACACTGCCGCCGTGACACTTGACAGACATGATGAAAAGGAGGAGGAGGAGCGGCGTGGTAGAAACAGGAAACAAGCTTGCAGCTGTAGTGAGGACTTAGGCCATTGTGTTGAACCAAAACAAGCTGTGACGAACTTCCCAACTGAAAAGGACTAGGTGAATAGTAAATATCGACGCCAGCAATTTGGTTTGGTACAACTCAACAGTGTGAAGCAGTTACAGTAGTCTCATAAACATTTTTTAAATCCCAGTTAGGTCGTCTTCTCATGTCAAACATAACCATTATCTTGCCCTCGGTTGCGTTGCCAATGACAGTGGTTGGGCTAAAACTTCACTGCTTAGCATAACAGTGATAGGCTGCTTCCCACACGGCAATCCGCTCTCTAAAGAGTACACTCCATTTGACCAGGACCTAGGGCCGTGCGGTACTATGAAGTGTACTGTACACCAAACAGAGTTCATTTAAGCAGATCATACATTCAGGTTTACATTCAGCTACTAAAAACAGAGAGGTGCAGCAAAATAACTGTCCTATGTGCATAAATTCTAAATCTACATTCACTAACAAAATTTCACCCCAAACGGGCATAATAAACTTCCCTCCGACACCAGAGCCGGACTTAATTTCCCAGAAGTGAAACCTCGACCATATGGAGTGCAGTCCTCAGAGCTCTCGCCGTCTTACCTGAGCACATTCCAGGGAGCTGACTCGTTTGACTCAGCTGTGCAGCTCCGGATGGGAAATGCTGAGCCCAGTAAGTAATTTCTCGGTTATGTTCATTTCACTGTGCTGCCTAATAGGCCGAGACGACACCTGATGTCAAGACAAGCAGGGCTATAACTCAGGTGTGGGCGGTAAAGTGAAGGACAGACAGAAAGAGTGCTGATCTTGGATTGAGCCGTTGCCCAGTGGTAGCGCTCCTGGTTTCACATATATATGCTTCTTCCTAGCACATATACCCTTCTATACCTATCTCCCTCTTTTGATTCCTACTGTTGAGAAAAGCCTTGGAAAAGCCTACTAAGGTATGTAAGGAGAGCGAGGTTCTGCTCTCCTTTAAAAAATAAATACAAATGTGAGTAGTGCTGGTCTAAGATCAGTACAGCCCTGTGGTTCCCAACCAGAGGTCCTAGGACCTAGGACCCCTGCGAGCACTTGTCCTATTCAGAGGGGTTGCTTGAGAAGACTCATGAGGCCTAAGGCTTACTGGTAAATTTAACCTGAGGGGGTACATCAGGGATGCGCTGGGAGGGAGAGTGGGGCCTCAACATGCAGACATTGAGACACCAAATCGGTCTAACATTGAGCCTCACATTGTTCCTGTGTATCCCCGTTTGTTTATTCCAGTGGAAAATGTAACACTTGAACCTAGGACTGTCCTGAAACTGGTGCCCCATTTTCCAGGGTCCCTGCCTTCAGTGATCTCCGACCCCTATCAACACCCTACAACACAATGACCTTCTGTGTGTGTGTGTGTGTGTGCGTGCGTGCGTGCGTGCATGTGTGTACAGATTTTACTGTCTTTGAGGGCAACAAAGATTCTGCAATGATAGATAAGTACTATCTGACCTTGTGGGGACATTTTGAATGGGAATAATGTTTGTGGTCCCCAAGGTCCAGCAAAATCATTCATAGGCATATTGAAGTCAATACTCAACAAATAACAAATCTCACAGTACCTAGGCTTTTTATTAACAAAATATGCATCTCATCCAACTTTCACCTGAATGAACAGTGGGCGGCTACACACATTAATTTGCACCGTGGCTAATTAATTAATTAATTAGGGGGTTATTCAATTAGAGATCTGTGAGGGCTCCTATGCAACAGACCGCATATGTGAATTGGCGTGTATGTGGCAGGTACGTTACACATGAGCTGAGACAATCTGTTCCTTCTTCTGCCTGTGTGCAGACGCGTCATTCGCTCAGACACGAGATGGGAGGTGTCTTAACCCAAAAACAGAGCGACAGAGTTCCAGTGTTTCTGTCACAAGACAGCATTCGAAATGACGTTCTTCTTCGTGCAAATGTACCGCTGCAACGCGTGAGTTCAAATCCGACGTACTGCTCTGTCAGCAAATTTTCTCTCCTGTTCCTTTTACCACTTTCATGTCCAAAAAAGCATAAAATGGCTGAAAAAATATTTATTTTAAAAACCTGCCTGTATTTTATACATTAAATATTGTACAACATCTCAATTAACAATGTACAAGTATGCCTTTTTTAATCAGTGTTATTTCCAGATATGTTCTAGTATAATCTCCTCAGGCCCTTATAATCAGAAGATTGGAATTTTATTTGCCTAGTGACATCACTCAGCATTATGAGTTGGAATATGCAAAGTCCTGTCAACTTCCAGTGCCATGCTAAATTGTTTTAAATGGACATCAAACATCTCGTCAAATTAATGAAAGCCTGACCATATGTTGTCCGTCCATACAAAATTATATTTACTACATATTTGTAATTTGCTTTTTTATCCAAATTGCCTTTTACCCGATGCCTTTTATCAAAATAATTTGTGCCTAAGAAGTAAGCCGGCTAAAGTTATTAAAGTAACTCCTGCAGCCCTGTTACCTTGCATGCTTACTTGATCAGAGTATTAGCAGGATGGTGAAACATCCTCGATAATCGTCTGTTTGATGTACATTAGATCAGCTACCAAAGGCACGAGTGCCAAGGGCAGCACGCCAGTGTCTTTGACTTGATACGCCAAATCTTGCATGAAATAAAATTACAATGAGAAACAAACAATTTCATTATAACTGCTTAGCTGATTAAGTGTATTATCTTAAAAAAAAACATTCTGTTTGTTTGATTTCTGACTTTTGGACTCTAGTGAGTTGCGTCTTATCTACCACTGGTTGCTCAGCGAATGGCATCGCCTTCACAGTCAGTTTAGTCGATAGGTTGCTTTCAGGGCAGATCTGCCTCCAGGTCATTTTTAAGTATGTAAAACGCACAACTCTCAAATGGAGATTGTGGTAGCCTATTGATCTATTAACATAGCAAGCCTAGGACTTAAAAGTTTCTTTGCAGTCGTGTTATCAATTAAAATGGTTTGCATTCACTTTGCATTCACTTTTCAATTGATTTGTTTTCGCGTACTAAAAATATATTATTTGCAATATATATATTATATATATATATATATATATATATACGTATTGCACCGTATATATATATATATATATATATATATATGTTGGCCGATATATTGGTGCACCAATATATCGGCCAGCAATTGTTATGTAAGCATTAAATCTTCCCGATATTTCAGACCGTTTGTGCATTCCAGCATTTCCGCTGCGTTAATTTTACCATGGTGTTACGGCATGGCAAAACCATAGCCACCATTTTTTATTATATTTATATACAGCTCCGGAAAAAAATAAGAGACCACTGCACCTTTTTCTTTCCAAAAAAATTGAAAAGGAAAGTTTTGAGAGAGGAACAGAAGTGTTCAATTTGCAGTGGTCACCTAATTTTAACCCTTCTGTTCCTCACTCAAAACCTTCCTTTTAGACTTTTTTGGAAAGGAAAGAAAAAGGTGCAGTGGTATCTTAATTTTTTTCTGGAGCTGTATATATTACTTGTTACTGGAAATACTTATAGTCTTTTCTCGAATTGTTACACAGCATACTCGTCCGAAGACCAAAAATGTAATTTCTTAAAGCCGATTTGAGATATAAATACCTTACCTACCTTATTTACTAAATACAGTGGATATAAAAAGTCTACACACCCCTGTTAAAATGCGAGGTTCTTGTGATGTAAAAGAATGAGACAAAGATAAATCATGTCAGAACTTTTTCCACCTTTAATGTGACCTAAAACGTGAACAATTCAATTGAAAAACAAACTGAAATCGTTGATGGGGAAAAATAAAAAATAAGAAACTCACAATAACCTGGTTGCATAAGTGTGCACACCCTTAAACTAATACTTTGTTGAAGCAACTTTTGATTTTATTACAGCACTCAGTCTTTTTGGGTAGGAGTCTATTAGCATGGCACATCTTGACGTGGCAATATTTGCCCACTCTTCTTTGCAAAAGCGCTCCAAATCTGTCAGATTGCGAGGACATCTCCTGTGCACAGCCCTCTTCAGATCACCCCACAGATGTTCAATTGGATTCAGGTCTGGGCTCTGGTTGGGCCATTCCAAAATGTTAATCTTATTCTGGCGAAGCCATGCTTTTGTGGATTTGGATGTGTGCTTTGCGTCGTTGTCGTGCTGAAAGGTGAACTTCCTCTTCATCTTCAGCTTTCTAACGGAGGCCTGAAAGTTTTGTGCCAAAACTGCCTGGTATTTGGAACTGTTCATAATTCCCTCCATCCTGACTAAGGCCCCGGTTCCAGCTGAAAAAAAACAGCCCCAAAGCATGATGCTGCCACCACCATGCTTCACTGTGGGTATGGTGTTCTTTGGGTGATGTGCAGTGTTGTTTTTGCACCAAACATACCTGGAATTATGGCCAAAACGTTCAACCTTGGTTTCATCAGACCATAACACATTTTCCCTCGTGCTTTTGGGAGACTTGATGTTTGTTTTTGCAAACTTTAGCCGGGCTTGGATGTTTTTCTTTGTAAGAAAAGGCTTCCGTCTTGCCACCCTACCCCATAGCCCATCATATGAAGAATATGGGAGATTGTTGTCGCATGCAGCACACAGCCAGTACTTGCCAGAAAATTCTGCAGTTCCTTTAATGTTGCTGTAGGCCTCTTGGAAGCCTTCCCGACCAGTTTTCTTTTCGTCTTTTCATCAATTTTGGAGGGACGTCCAGTTCTTGGTAATGTCTTTGTTGTGCCATATTTTCTCCACTTGATGATGACTGTCTTCACTGTGTTCCATGGTATATCTAATGCTTTGGAAATTCTTTTGTACCCTTCTCCTGACTGATATCTTTCAACAATGAGATCCCTCGGATGCTTTGGAAGCTCTCTGCGGACCATGGCTCTGAGATGCAACTAAGAAAATGTCAGGAAAATCCTACTAGAACAGTTGAACTTTATTTGTGATTAATCAGAGTCACTTTAAAATGATGGCAGATGTGTAATTACTTCTATTTAACATGAGTTTGAATGTGACTGGTTAATTCTGAACACAGCCACATCCCCAGTTATAAGAGGGTGTGCACACTTATGCAACCAGGTTATTGTAAGGTTTTTATTTTTCATTTTTCCCCCTGGAAGATTTCAGTTTGTTTTTCAATTGAATTGTTCACATTATAGGTCACATTAAAAGTGGAAAAAGTTCTGACATGATTTATCTTTGTTTCCTTCTTTAACATCACAAAAACCTGGCATTTTAACAGGGGTGTGTAGACTTTTTATATCCATTGTATGGGCCCAGGCATTGTATAATGCACAATAACAGAAAGGGAATATGCAGTTATTATATAATTGATACATTTTCCATTCCGTTCAAGTTTGTGGTCACTTAGAAATGTCCTTGTTTTTGAAAGAAAAGTAAAACATTTTGTGGATTAAAATAACATCTAATTGGCCAGAAATACAGTGTAGATACATGAACATTGTTAATGTTGTACATGACTATTGTAGCTGGAAATGGCTGATTTTCAATGGAATATCTACATAGGCCTACAGAGGCCCATTATCAGCAACAATCAGTCCTGTGTTCTGATGGCACATTATGTTTGCTAATCCTAGTTTACCATTTTAAACGGCTAATTGATCATTAGAGAACCCTTTTGTAATTATGTTAACACTGTTGAAAGCTGTTGGGCTGATTAAGGAAGTAATTAAACTGGCCTTCTTTAGTCTAGTGGAGTATCTGGACCATCAGCAATTGTGGGTTTGATTACAGGCTCAAAATGGCCAGAAACAAAGAATTTTTTTCTGAAACTTGTCAGTCTATTATTGTTCTGAGAAAATAAGGCTATTCCACGTGAGAAATTGCCAAGAAACTGAAGATCTCATACAACGCTGTGTACTACTCTGTTCACAGAACAGTGCAAACTGGCTCTAACCAGAATAGAAAGAGGAATGGGAGGCCCTGGTGCACAACTGAGCAAGAGCACAAGTACATTAGAGTGTCTAGTTTGAGAAACAAACGCCTCACAGGTCCTCAACTGGCCGCTTCATTAAATGGTACCCACAAAACACCAGTCTCAACATCAACAGTGAAGAGGCGACTCTGGGATGCTGGCCTTCTAGGCAGAGTTGCAAATAATCTTCTCTTCCATATCTCAGAGTGGCCAATAAAAAGAAAAGAAAAAGACGGGCAAAATAACACAGACAATGGATAGAGGATGATTGGAAAAAAGTTTTATGGACAGACAAATCTAAGTTCCACGTGTTCAGATCACAAAGAAGAAAATCTGTGAGATGCAGGCAAATGAAAAGATACTGGAGGACTGCTTGTCGCCATCTGACAAATGGTGGAGGCAATGTGATGGTCAGGGTGTGCTTTGGCGGTGGCTAAGTGGGAGATTTGTACAAGGTAAAAGGGATCTTGAAGAAGGAAGACTATCACACCAATTTGCAACGCCATGCCATACCCTGTGGACGGCGCTTGATTGAAGCCAATTTCCCTTTATGACAAGACAATGACCCACAGCACAGCTCCAAACTATACAAGAACTATTTAGGGAAGAAGCAGTCAGCTGGTATTCTGTCTATAATGGAGTGGCCAGCACAGCCACCGGAACTCAACCCTTTTGAGCAGTTGTGGGAGCAGCTTGACCGTATGGCACGTAAAAAGTGCCAATCAAGCTAATCCAACTTGTGGGAGGTGCTTCAGGAAGCATGGGCAGAAATCTCTTCAGATTACCTCAACAAATTGAAAACTAGAATGCAAAGGTCTGCAAGGCTGTAATTGCTGCAAATAGAGGATTCTTTGACAAAAGTAACATTTGAAGGACACAATGATTCTTTAAAATGAAAACCATTATTTCTAAACTTGTCAGTGAATACATTTCTTATTTGTTTTGTTATATTTCCTATTCAAACTCATTTCATGTATGTTTTCATGGAAAACAAGGAAATATATATATATATATATATATATATATATATATATATATATATATATATATATATTTT
>JACXGI010011732.1:0-13868 GCA_016801175.1 Esox masquinongy | reverse complement strand
AGTCGGAACTATGAAAATATTATTTTGTCGTCTTCAATTTTCTAAGGCATGGTTGCCATAGGTCAACACTAGTTCCACCAACAATTGAAATGCTTAAATACACATAAACTCTGTGCGAAACAACGAAGACCAATTAGAGCAAACACACCAGTCATAAAAAATAAATTAACTCGACAACAAACACTAAGTAAAAAAAAACACGTGTAATAAATGATGCATGATGTAGGCAATGGCTATATTGGCACTTGGCACATAAATAGAAACTGTGATTGCTGATGCAATACTGCCCAAAGCAGTTAATTAGCATAATTGCATACTATTACACTATAACAATTTGTTCCATCCCTTATGTCACATGGTCACAATGATAAAATAGGGGGTTTCATATAGTAAAGGAGGATAACCCGAGACCCCCACCACACACACACACACACACACACACACACACACACACACACTACTATGTTACTACAAACACACACAGCTGCCATTGAACAGTGAGAAAAATAATGGACTCCTCAATGTTCGTGAATATACAATTTAATGACTTGCGCCCATCCGTGGAGGTGGTAGCCAAACCGCAAAAGTCTTACCGCATAGCAGCTGCATCCAGGCGCACGTCTTGTAGACAGTAGCGGTGTTGCAGAAAAAGAAGAGTATGAAGCAGGCAATACAACCCAAGATTAGTACCATGGACAGCAACACGAAGAAGGTGGCCGCTTTGAACGCGCTAGAGGGTATCTCGCTGAATTCCGCGAAGGTTCCTTGGCAGTTGAGCTCCCTGTTGGAATTCCCAAGGCCGGTGCAGTAGTGGAACAAGCCGAAGTAGCCGGCGTGTGGGGTGTTCACGCTATCCCCAATCCAGTAGGGTTGAATGAACACGACTACGTTAATAATTGCCAGACATATGGTGAATATAGCCCACAGAACCCCAATGGCCCGCGAGTTCCGCATGTAGTTGTCATGGTAAATCTTAGAGGCTTCTTGCGAAGGCAGCATTTTTCCCACCACTGGCGTTATCTCGTATTCCCCTCGACTCTATCTCCCCTTATCCTCTTCAATGGTCGCTCAGCAACCCTTTTGATATGAACACTCCGGGATCTCTGAAAGATGGAGATAAAAAATGGCTTACACGAATTACACAAAGGTTTGGACTGTCTCCCCAAGTAGTCAATCAAAAGGTCCAGATGTCTGTTTAATAGTCTCCAAATGGTTCCAAATGAATCGATTCAAGACCGAAGCGTGGTTCAACCGCGATTGGGAAAATCCTTCCTCCACTCAAGGACTAACCACACAACAATCGACCAAGCTCACGTTGAAAAAAAAACAATGGTAATGGAAAAACGAGATGAGGCATTATTCGCAATTCACCACCACCGTCGCAGTGTTTATAATGAAGATATATCGACACCCATCAGACACAACCCTTCAAAAGAGACCCACTGATAAATATTTCGCGGACGATCAACTGGAACACTCGTTACAAGCATCTGTCATGTTGTCATATAGCCTATATCCGTAAAAATGCGTCATTTGAAGAATGAACACAGAAAATATTGGCTGTAGTCGTATCACTGTACATACCAATACCCCATAGTGGTGATTTTTTTTTATCTGTCTCCTGTTTATCCCTTTTGCTCTTCCTTTCCCCCTCCGGATCGACTCGGCGCGAGCACGGATGATGAGGTTTGACAACGATGGCGCGCACACGTTTTGAATATTGCAGTTTGAAAACCCTTTTCAACCACCCTACCCCATTGGTTAATCACTATTTCTAATCAAACATAAGTTGCAATAGACTACTGAAAAAACAACTGAAAATTCCTGGGGTAAGAACATGAAGTATGAAGGATATGCTATGAAAAATGTAGCCTATCAGGGATTAATTAGCAGGGATCGACAACAGTCGGCCAGCGGCCCAAAACCGTGACGTAAGTAATTATTTTTGGCCCCCAAAGGTTTTGGTAAAACATTGTTCTATTATCTAGGCTATATATTTTATTTCTATACATTCGTAAAATAATAATAATAATGTACGTTTGTGAATAATATCAATAATAATAAAATTACACAGAATACAATTCAAAATGAGTTTAATTCAGAAAATATTTGTTTCCACAAAAATAAGAGACTTATGTGGTCCTTTGTTAATGTAATTAAGATACATCATAGAGATTATGAAACACAATCACTTTTTGGGGTTCATTGTTTGATTTTGTATTTTTATTTAAGCATTAAATGACTAAAGTGTAATAGTGAACAGATCAGTCATACAGTATAAAGCAAGAATTACCAGTTGAAACAGTAACAGTGTTATTTCCAACAAAAGCTGAGGGATAATATTAATAGAGCTATGGATGAAAGGACAGATCATCCATGATGTAAATATTATAGTCAGAACCATATGTTGAGGCGGTACTGTTTGTTTACATTTTCATTTTTTTCATTTAGACACTTTTATCCAGAGTAACTTAAAAGGGCAGTATGTATGATTTTTACTCTACTACTAGCAGAAATGCAAGCAGAAATGACCAATAGACATCTGCAGTTAATGTTTTAAGTCAATGTTTCAAATAATTTTTTCTGCAAAATTGATCCGAATGCATGAGATGTTATCTCCTTAAACTCGCTTTAAACACTCACAGTATTATCCATCCAACTCTAAACCACCCTGGACTAACTAATACTATTACGCTCTTGTCCAGTAAGGGAAGACGAGGAGGAGACGTTGTGTTATTGTTTAGAGGCAAGATTCCACACAGTGCCCCTTTCAAATGCATTCATCTTAAGGTAGCTATGTGGGACAACTCACAACACAACCCAATAATAGAACATTTCAGGAAAGTGGAAAAAAAACATTCAGGGGCAGATGTCAAGAGATTGAAGTCATATGAATGGTGAGCCATTATCAGGAAATTAGTTTATCAAGGTGTCAAGCTCATTGAGAAAATCTCCACGGGCAACTGGTGGATGATAGAAGACAACATTAAGCTTGAATGCACGAGTGACATTGAGAGCGTGGAATTCAAATGAGTACATGAACAGAAGGGCAAGAGGAAATAGAGAAAATGCCCGCTTTGCAAACTTTTGTAGCCCTACCTCAAGCATCACCACCACACAATAAAAGAAAATCAAGATAATATATTAAAGTGACAGAGTTGCATGTTGGCTTACTCTCTTTTCCTTCTTACAACCCTCCAGAACATCTCAGAACTATTTTTGTTCTTGCTAGTTTTACCGGGCTACAATTGCACTGGTTGACACAAGTGCCAAAACAACTCTAGAGAAACCCCACCCTGTCCCATACAGGAACTGACTGCAAAAAATGGTAATAATGACCAACTGCCCTGCCTCTAAAACCTATTTGATCTAGCAACAGTCAGCTAGTCAGAATGTTTGCGCAGTCAGCTAGTCAGAATGTATGCGCAGTCAGCAGTTCCACTGGCAACTGAGAAGCTAGACAGCATTTACAGGGACTGTTCACAAACAGATGACACTTCAGTTGAAGAAAAATATATAAATCATATGTAAATTAACTTTTGTATTTACATTTGCCTCACAAACATGTCACATTGACAGAGCTTTTGGATATGTACAACACATACGCGGGCAGCACCTCACCAAAATATCATCTGATCTTCAAACGGACAGCAGAATTACTCTGTGCATTCTTTGTTGCCATGATATATACACTGAACGAAATTATAAATGCAACACTTTTGTTTTTGCCCTCATTCATCATGAGCTGAACTCAAAGATCCAAGACTTTCTCTATGTACACAAAAGGCCTTTTTCTCTCAAAAATTGTTCACAAATCTGTCTAAATCTGTGTTAGTGAGCACTTCTCCTTTGCCGAGATAATCCATCCACCACACAGGTGTGGCACATCAAGATGCTGATCAGACAGCATGAGTATTGCACAGGTGTGCCTTAGGCTGGCCACAATAAAAGGCCACTCGAAAATGTGCAGTTTCACTGTATTGGGGGGTCCTGGGGGTCCGAAAACCAGTCAGTATCTGGTGTGACCACCATTTGCCTCACGCAGTGCAACACATCTCCTTCGCATCGAGTGGATCAGGTTGTTGATTGTGGCCTGTGGAATGTTGGTTCACTGTGTTAATGGCTGTCAATGGCTGTGCGAAGTTGCTGGATATTGGCAGGACCTGAAACACGCTGTCGTATATGCTGATCCAGAGCATCCCAAACATGCTCAATGGGTGACATGTCCAGTGAGTATGCTGGCCATGCAAGAACTGGGATGTTTTCAGCTTCCAGGAATTGTGTGCAGATCCTTGTAACACGGGGCCGTGCATTATCATGCTGCAACATGAGGTGATGGTCGTGGATGAATGGCACAACAATGGGCCTCAGGATCTCGTCACGGTATCTCTGTGCATTCAAAATGCCATAAATAAAATGCACCTGTGTTCGTTGTCCATAACACACGCCTGCCCATACCATAACCCCACCGCCACTATGGGCCACTCGATCCACAATGTTGACATCAGCAAACCGCTCACCCACACAACGCCATACACGCTGTCTGTCATCTGCCCTGTACAGTGAAAACCGGGATTCATCCGTGAAGAGAACACCTCTCCAAAGTGCCAGACGCCATCGAATGTGAGCATTTGCCCACTCAAGTCGGTTACGACGACAAACTGCAGTCAGGTCGAGACCCCGATGTGGACGACGAGCATGCAGATGAGCTTCCCTGAGACAGTTCCTGATAGTTTGTGCAGAAATTCTTTGGTTATGCAAACCGATTGTTGCAGCAGCTGTCCGGGTGGCTGGTTTCAGACGATCGTGGAGGTGAAGATGCTGGATGTGGAGGTCCTGGGCTGGTGTGGTTACAGGTGGTCTGTGGTTGTGAGGCCGGTTGGATGTACTGCCAAATTCTCCGAAACGCCTTTGGAGACGGCTTATTGTAGAGAAATTAACATTCAATTCACGGGCAACAGCTCTGGTGGACATTCCTGCAGTCAGCATGCCAATTGCACGCTCCCTCAAAACTTGCGACATCTGTGGCATTGTGCTGTGTGATGGAACTGCACATTTTCGAGTGGCCTTTTATTGTGCCCAGCCTAAGGCACACCTGTGCAATGCTTATGCTGTCTGATTAGCATCTTGATGTGCCACACCTGTGAGGTGGATGGATTATCTCGGCAAAGGAGCAGTGCTCACTAACACAGATTTAGACAGATTTGTGAACAATATTTGAGAGAAATAGGCCTTTTGTGTACATAGAGAAAGTCTTAGATCTTTGAGTTCAGCTCATGATGAATGGGGGCAAAAACAAAAGTGTTGCGTTTATAATTTTGTTCAGTGTAAATCACAACAAGTTGCCTATGCATGAACGAAAAAGTCCTATCATCAAAAACTGGTATGCCATGTTTCCAACGTAAGTAGCTAACGTAAGTATGTAAATTGCTAACGTAAGCATAGCTCATTAATGTAACCAAGCTGCATAGCAAGCATAACCTAAAAAACACATACAACTAAGCCTACTGGTGTTGTTTACTTCAAAGAACCTGTCAATATTGTATTCCTCTAAATAATGTTTTTATTGTCGCTATATTAATCTCATTTTCAAAAGAAATGATACTTCCTATGTTTACTGGTCAGTTTTGTTCACAATGTTATCAATCCGCTAGCGTAACTGATGACTGAATTTAGTCTGAAGTATTTTTTGAGTTAGTTTCACGGTGTTGCAATGCAGCTTTTCTTGCTCAGGATGCACATTTTCAATTCATGAATTTGGACGATGCTAATAATGCCAATTCCAGGCAGAGACAGAGGTGAATAGTGGTTGGTCATGAAAAATGACTCCATGGGCCCTCAAGAAAAACACAGTGTAAGCATTATGTCACCCAAATATGAATCTAGGACGAACTATCCCTTTAACAGGTCCAAAAATGTATGCAACTACAGTACTCTGCATTGCCCTGTTAAAGCCATTGCTTTTTTTTTTTTTTTTTACAGAAGTCTAACATAATGCTGAAGGAGTTTTGTAGACATTTTCTTAATACAAGTGCAATTATGTTTTTGCTTCAATAAGAGTGGATTTGTTCACCGTCATACTGCGTCAATGAAGTCTGAGCAAATCCGAATGAATTTCAGGAAATATGTTGTGTTTGTCACTGTAGGCAGAGATCTATAGCCTACAGTGAATCCAAAGTCATATTTTATTCAGAAGATGTACTACTGAGTAGGCCTACCCAGAATCTGTCAGTGGGTGCCAACAATTTCAAAAAGCATGAATAGTGGATATTTTGTTGTATTATGATTAGCCTATTAATTATAGATTAATATTTAATAAATTCACTCCTGAAACACGTATTTGTCTGTACACCCATGCAATGCTGTTCAATTCCACACCCTGCTTTATATATCCGTGGCAACAGGGGCGCTGCCAGAGATTTTGGGCCCACTGAAAATATATCGTATTGGGCCCCACCAAATAATGTTCTAATATTTGTTTAGGGCCCCTGTCAGTCACGGGCCCTTAGAATCACCCTAACTTTCCCCCCCATACAGCGCCCCTGCGTGGCAATAACGAATGCATTTCACCAGTGATGAAAACATAGAAGACACTTAAACAACAGGAAGCAAAAAAAAATATCTACTCCATCCGGATCACTTCATTCGCCAAGTACATGACATGTGACATGAAAGTCATGTTGCATATTTTCCTTAGAAGTCCGAAACCCTAGAGTAGCCTATCTAAAATTATTTAATTTACTATTCTTTCTAGCACCGACTGTGCTGACAGCTAGATCATTGAGTAAAGTGTACTGCAAAGACAGAATATATGAAGAGTTTGCGTGTACTGCAAAGACAGAATATATGAAGAGTTTGCTTGTATGTCCATCGGGTTGGGAAACGTAATGGGAAGCCTTCAATATCGACTAAATAATATCGACAATCTGGCAGTGGCAGGTATTCACAGCTGACACGGTGTTGAGTCAGTTCAGAAAGATCAGTATCGGGGTTTTAATTGTGATTTGCCAGTGGTTTGTTAAGACTTTAGGGTTTCCATTGGATTCAATAAGCACAAAGTAATATTTCAAGTCACCAACACAAATTCGCTTTCATGGTGTTAATTCAAGTTTTTCGCTATGCAGGCGGTGGTTAAGTACAACGTTAGGCTAACGACAGAGATATGAATGTTTAAAATAATAGCAATTTGAGAAACAGGCGGCGTTTGTGACTTTGTGTAGCTAGTGACGACCACGTGTTCTGGGGGCGCTGCAGGTCACGTGCTCTAGTTTCATCTTCCTGTTTACCACTTGTTCCTTGAGACTGTTCACGTATTGCAACACTTCAACAGTCGTATGGTTTTGACGAAGAACAACAAATAAGCAGTGGAATCCCTACTCCGTCGTTTAACAAACTTTCATACTTTTTGACATTACTGGGAAGCGGAAAGGAAATGAAGACGTGACATTGAGGAACCGTGATCAGGCCAGGAGTCCTCGAGAATTCCTGAGTCAGGCGTTCGGAGTTCATGTTGGTGGATCGGAGGATTTCTCTGTCAACAAACAAAACGCCTCAGTACAACGCATACTAGTGATGAGGCCAAGAACTATAACGCCAAGAGGGTGACTGTCTGCATTGCATTTTCTAGACAACACTCTACATAATGTGTTGTATTTAACTTTGTAAGTGTAGATACTTAAATTAGCTAGCGAAGCTAACCTTAGTTCCACTGTCTACCAAATCCAGTGTCTTAGCTAGCTACACTACAGTAATTATCCTCTTTATGTTAGTTAGGTCACTGTCTGCTTTGCCTGGTCAGTTTTGTCCAGAAAGGTTACCCAGCCCGCTGGCTGGTTAACACATTTGTTTGTAGAGGTTACCAACCCGGCGGTGCCCTGAATTCGGGAAGAACACCCGTTTCCGGCCCGTTCAAGCGGGCAGTCAGGAAAAAACTGACTGGGAAGGGATGGCCTGCCGGGTCTTCCCGTTCCCAACAAGGTGCTGCGGTGTTTGAGGGTGGAAGAGTTCGGATAGAACCCAAGGTTGCCCGAGGCACATTGATGGCTGGATTCTCTTCCGTGTCTGGGAGCCTCACGGCCTCCGGGCTTACGCTGTCAGGCCGAAAAAGCGAGGAAATAGCGGATTTGATAGATTTGTTTTCGAAGACACAGTACAGAGCGAAAGAAGTCACCCCACGGGTAAGTTGAATGTCTTCAGCAAGCAGTCATTTTAACTATAACGTCTGGATGTCTTGACTAGCTCTGTTTACCCCATAGAGAAGGTTAGAGGACACATTCGTCTAAGTTTCCCCTAAGTTGTCGACAGTGTGAGGGCATGATCATGGACATTAAAGGAATTCCCCCTTTTTATTGTGTGTCCACTATCAGTAGGGACTTGCCTCCGACCAGTTCATCAGGAAGGTTCAATTAATACATTTTTTAAAGTCCTACCCAGTTGGATCAAGTTGATAGTCCCACCCACAGGACTACATTACAATGGCAGGTATTCATGCCCATGCTGAAAGGGCCTTTTGGCCACTGGAGACCTGTTACCTTCTCTATGATTCACCCAGAAATAGTGTACCGTCGTCTGCCACACGCCACTTACATACATTTATGCAAGGTTGACCAGATGTTCCGTTTTTCCTGGGACAGACCTGTATTTCACTCCGTTTTCAGTTGTCCCGACTTATTTAGAAAATATATTGTTTTGTCCCGTATTTTCAGTTAGTCCTGTTTTTTTGATTGGTCTGACCTACTGCCCATTCGAATGTGACAGGTGGTCATGATTTGCCGCCACTGTCAGTCTTAAAGTTACTTAGTTTTTACAGACTATGATCCAATTACATTTTAGTTCTCACGAGCTGCCAAGCCCCTGTGCACGCGAAATCCCACCTCACTGTAACAACCATCCATGAAGGCAATGTTATTTGTTCAAGTAAATTTTACATTCAAGTGCACAGCTTTCTATGACAAACTCACTAAAGACAAGCTAACTCTGAGAAAGATTCCCTCATGCGAAAAGTACAATAGGCCGCTAAATTCCATGCCCGAATCAAGTCTGACTGTCCCGTATTTCACCCTATTGAATCTGGTCACCCTAATTTCTGCATGCTTTAAATAAACAATGACATCCTCCAGTATTAGCAACCAGAGACCACTCACATGCCCCTGACACTAGAATCCCATTTCTTCGAAAATGGCCTGTTTCTGTAATGGTCCAGAAACTCACACTTGAATTTGCGGTGGTCGAGCTTTTTTCAAGGCCAGTTCAACTGAACAAAATTCCGGACTGGCTATATATGCAAGACAAATTCCAAGAAATGTGCACCATCTCACATTAATGTCACTTCACTCATTTATGATTGTGTGGGTGGCGTTCCTCAACAGTGACAGGCAGTCCTATGACGACATTGGCATGAGCTACACAAATAATTATGTTTCTGAAAGAATGACAGGACAGTGTATTCCTCAGTTCTTGGAAAACAATCCGAGCTGTAGCCTATTGTCTACTATCATTTGAAGTTACCAGTGACAGCATCAATCTCGTACACGTCACCGTTATTGCATCCATCTACAGTTCACTGCATTCGGTTGTACTGTTCAATGACAATAAAGTTGAATCTAATCCAAAAAGTTCCTCAGAAACTCTCGTCAGTGTAGACTGAAACCATAGGTGGAAACAGGCCTATGTTTTCTGACATGGGAATGCACTAGTGTTTTTTTCCTAGACTGCATCTTTATGATTCAGCCCCACTTCCTGTTTTTTTCCTTCCTCATAGAGGGGCAGTGTAACTAACTTTGTGCATCTCAAAATACCAGCTATAGCTGTCTTGGTGTTTTTATGTCGCACAGGTCGAGACGATAGAGAGCCGTTGCTTGGAGCTCTTTGGACGGGACTACAAGTACAGCGTCATCCACAACACCAACGGGGAGGTGTGTGGGCACTACCCGCGGCAGATAGTCTTCCTGGAATATGAATGCACCGATCCCCATAAAGACAGGTACCATACCCCCCGCCACCACTGACCCTGTGGCTGGAATTATTAGGCCTACTAGATGTCCCGTTGTTGTTTCCTATGTCTGCTTTTTCCTCGGCTCCTGTCTAAGCTCATTGGATATTGGGATAGATCTGGGAGACCTCTGCTTCTGAGTGCTTAGGGAGCTATTGTGGAAACAGGCAAGGATTTGACGGCCAGTGAAGATTTCAGACACAGCCGGAGACAACGTTCAGTCTGCTTGGTAACACGTTGCACGGCTGTTTCACCGTAGTTCAGGGCCCATCCTCACGGTCTCATAGTAGCGGGGCTGGTTTGGGCCTCCTGACTCAGATCCCATTTGGTCTTCTTCATTATAATCTAAAACTTCGAACGGGTCCCAAATCAGCCTTTTTTTCTCTAATGGAGCTTTTGGAAAACTGTCCTTGACCTGTTTTTTTTTTTTTGACAGAAAACAAAACAGCGTTAAAATCTATTCCAGTCCCTGTCTTCATGATTAATGACACGGGAGAGGTTCTAAAGCATGAACCCATTTCCGTGTCCGTGGTCTGATATTACACACATGAGAAAATGGTAAAATTTACAAAAAAGGTTGTACTTTGGAATGCGTTCGGAATTAGTAACTTCTTGACCTGTCAGCGAAGCCGCGAAACATTTCTAAGATCCACTTGGTGTGCAAGAGGTTTGAAGCAGAGCTCCTGTTAATGGTGTGAACGGCCTTGTTTTAAGCATTATATTCCCGGGTGTGTCTGTGCCATTTACGCAAATCCAAGGGTTGGGAGAAACTGTCCCTGAATAATTCATTTAAACACAGCCACCATGTTATCTCAGACTACGGCATCCACTTCAACCACCACAACGTGTGGGAGAGCTTTTACATTCTTTGTATCATCGGTAGCTACTAAATAGGGAGTTAAGACTTTGCTCCATTTGAAGTATACACTTTAGTTGGGATGTAAAAATGGAACCACAGAATGAAATAGGTCAGAAGCTTTGCATGGTCAGACTGGCATGCTGGGAGTTTACAAGGCTGATGTGGGGATGTTTCTGTGTCCCAGGTGGCACCCTATTTCTCTTTCATAGTGCACTTATTTTGACCCGGGCCTCATTCTCCCTTGTCAGAAGTGGTGTACAAAATATAAATAGTGTAAGTAGTGACCCCTAAGTGGTCTGCACTGTGGTGGATCCTGGGCTGTTGGCTTCCAGACTTCCTCACTGTATGTCGTGTCTTGTCTCTCCCGGCGGCTTTGTAGCCTTGTTCTAATGGGGCAGCAGAAATGTTTACCCCCTAGTTTGCGCTCGTTAATTTTTGCTTTCTTTTAAATGTACTGTTATGAAGCGATTCCTCACATAACCCAGATTTAGAAAGCACTATTCTCACTCAATTTTAAGCTTTTTTTTTTTCTTTTTTCTTTTTGCCTCATCCAATTTGTGATAAATGCCTTGCCTCAGTCACTCCCAGAAAGCTTGGGGGAGTCAGATATTACGACGCGTTCTCTGAAGCACATCCTGCCGAGCCAATCTGCTACCTATCAGTAGACTCCCTTAAACCGGAAGTAGGAACACTTTCATCAGGCTAATGACTCTCCATTAATCTTGCTCGGATGGACGTGCATTGTCACATGTTGCTGACAAAATTCAGAGAGTGACTTCTAGAGAGTGACAAGGAGATCAATAAACTTGTCAACATCAGGAAACTCCTGCGTCTTTAATGATCCAATTCATGTTCCACTTTTGAATTATATAAAAAAAGCATTACATTAACTGTTCAAGATATCAACCTCACTAGCAGATTAATGGGTAATCAACCTAAAGCTACACAGTTTGAAATAATGGAAGTCCAGTCAAGTCCAATAGTGTTTGTAATTTGATATATACTTTAACCCCATATTCATTGTATCATTTTCAATCCAAAGTGCTGGAATACTGAGCCAAAAAAATAACAAATACAATTTGTCATTATCCAAATGCTTTTGGACATCACTGAATGTGAGAACAATAAGTTATGATTTTGTTTTGCATTTCTCAGTTACTCTTATGTTTTCAACCAGCATGATAGGATTGTTGTTGAATCTCTTGTGGATCAAATCAAAGGATCAAAAGAAAACAATCTCTGTCCATGGTACTGGCTGGCTACGGTCTTTGATATTTGATAAGGAGTGAGATCTAGAGGGAACAACGGTTGAAATTTAGTTCACACGCCGATAGAGTACTCATAATAATAATTTGGCCTAGTACACCTCTATTTTATTTTTTTTTAAATTTAAGACTGTTTTAAGGTGTTATTTGATGCAAGCCAGACTGACTCAAACTGGGCTCTGCTTTGAGCTTGAGTACAAAAGGCTTGTATTGTGGAAGAGGAGGAGGGCACAGCAACACGGAGTGACATCATTGCCTCTGAGTGAGTTTCTGAAAAAGTCGAGGTTTGCTGTTATGAAGATGACACTGAATAAAAGCATATTAGAACGCAGCCTCACGGGCATAATCCACTATTCAAGCCCCTCGCCTGGCTGGGCTCGGTGGCCCTCGTAGGACTGCTAGTAGGCAAGGCAAGTAATCCTTGGCACGAACAGCCATTGTCAGTGAATCCAGTTGGGATGGGAAGATATGATGAGCTTTGTTACTCGCGTCACAACATGGACTTTCATTTGCGTGAATTTTAGCTTGGCCAAACTTTTTCATCCCATCCGCTTGTGAGAATGTATTAAAAATGATTCGCCTTCTGCTGGTGGTTTGTAGGATGGATGTGTGTTGGCACAAATTGAACATGGCCTGGTTACATTGCTTACTATGCCAATGTTTTGGTATTTCAATCTATCCAGAATTACTGGCCCCTTAAATATAATCAGAAAGGTTATAAAAAAATAATAGTTGGTTATCAGCTTAATCTCAAAATATGAAGGAAATGTAACCTTTAATTTAGGTTAAATTAAAAATTAAGATTTTTTTCCCCCCTCTCACCAGTTTGTTGAAGTGTAAGGTTAAGCTGATAAACAGCAATGACACTTCTTCATATCCTTGCTTTGTTATATATAGTTCTGGAGGACACTGTGCATCTTATATGAGGAATATGGTTTCATAGATTTTAAAGCAATGACATTGTATATTAAGGAGCCGGATCCTTGCATTTCTAAGTTGTGTTGATGTGTGTTGATGCGTCTTTTGCTGCTGGGTCCCCAGGTTTGAGAGCACGGTCCAGACCTCGAAGCTACAAGACTTGGTGAACCGGAGTAAAATGGCCCGTTGCCGAGGGAGGTTTGTCTGCCCGGTCATCCTCTACAACGGCAAAGTAAGAAGGTTTTACACATTCTCTAAGTCCTTTATTTTAGCACGATGTTCTGTCGAGGTCAGGAGACCTCGGCCCGGTTTAGAACTGTGCATCCTCAAAATGCACCCTCCTTTCATCTGTACCTTAAGGTAGTCGCTGATGTGACGAGACATAATCAGTGAAATCAATGCAGTGGAAAACTAGCCAACACTAGCCTAATCCTGTCATGTCTGATCAGTGATTACTTCAAGGAAGGGAGGATGGAAGGACACATTTTGATAGTGTTTGAACAGGCCCCTGGAGTCATCTCTACACAGCCGGGCATATTCAACTCTCTTTAAGATATTTCACCTTTCATTTTGATATCTCTCCTATTTTTAGGGATCAGTGAAATGTATAAAATTCCAGCTACTGTGTTCCCTTAACTCTTTGTTATCTCAGTCAAATAATCCATTTAATTTCCAACAATTCTTCCTCTAGTCACGTGGTCTTACAAGCCTTTGAGCAAGGAAGGGAATGTGTTTAAAAAAAAAAAAAATTAGGAGACTTGATTGGCTAGTTTTATAGACTTCGTGTGTGTGTGTGTGTGTGTGTGTGTGTGTGTGTGTGTGTGTGTGTGTGTGT
>JACXGI010011731.1:0-24425 GCA_016801175.1 Esox masquinongy | reverse complement strand
TCAGTTGGGTTTTGGGAGGTGAAGGGCCGTCCAGTAGTTTGCGAGTCCGGGGGAGGGGTGAAGTTATTGGATGGGTTGGTGTAGGTGCGTGTTGACCTTTAAACCACTGCATGCATCTACAGTATCATCATATTTGTCTAGTGACATAGAGGTATTTCTTTTCAGATTTTCACATTTGATAAAACTCTGCATCTTGTTAAAGACAAAGCAGAATGATTTCATTGCATATTCAGTCCAATTCAGGTCTTTTGCGCAACTATTGAGAGCCAGCAATTAAGACCAACTAATGAAACACAATCTAAATTAGACTGCCTGTGTAAATGCAGAAAAAAGTGTCAATAAAAATGACCTTGTCTTAAATGCCCAGGCCTAAGGCCAACGTGTGAAAAATAAACTATCCAGTAGCACTGACTTGCCTAAAGCTGAAGATATTTCAAGCATTTCATTGCCAATAACACTGTTACTGTGTAATGACAAATACAACTTTGAAAAAAGACAGTGACAAGAGGAGGTTCACTGTTCATGTTACTAGTCAATGGCTTGTCCTGAATCTCTCAAAATATCTGATAGGGTGAGATTAACCCTTGCTTTTATTCTGGTAAGAATATATGGTTATAATCGTAGAATGAAATACATTATCTAAAACCTTTAAGGATCACTATGATCTCAGTGTACGTAAATATGATCTGTGTACGCAAATATGATCCCAGTGTACGCAAATATGATCCCAGTGTACGCAAATATGATCTCAGTGTTAATATGATCTCAGTGTACAGTACAAAAGTATGATCTCAGTCTACATAAATATGATCTCAGTGTTAATATGATCTCAGTGTACAGTACAAAAATATGATCTCAGTCTACATAAATATGATGTCAGTGTATGTAAATAAGATCTCAGTGTACGTAAATATGATCTCAGTGTAAATATGATCTCAGTGTACGTAAATAAGATCTCAATGTAAATATGATCTCAGTGTAAATATTTGTCTTTAGACCCTTTATAATGTACAGTTGTGCTCATAATTTTGAATACCCTGGCAGAAATTGAGAAATTTTGGCATTGATTTTGAAAATATTACTGATCATGCAAAAAACTGTCTTTTATTTAAGGACAGTGATCATATGAAGCCATTTATTATCACATAGTTGTTTGGCTCCTGTTTAAATCATAATGATAACAGAAATCACCCAAATGGCCCTGATCAAAAGTTTACATACCCTTGAATGTTTGGCCTTGGCAGACACAAAAGGTGACACACACAGGTGAAAATGGCAATTACAGGTGAATTTCCCACATCTGTGGCTTTTAAAATTGCAGTTAGTGTCAAAAGACCTGCGTAACAAGGTAATGGAACTTTATAAAGATGGAAAAGGATATAAAATTATATCCAAAGCCTTGCAAATGCCAGTCAGTACTGTTCAATCACTTATTAAGAAGTGGAAAATTCAGAATCTCTTGATACCAAGCCAAGGTCAGGTAGACCAAGAAAGATTTCAGCCAAAACTGCCAGAAGAATTGTTTGGGATACAAAGAAAAACCCACAGGTAACCTCAGGAGAAATACGGGCCACTCTGGTAAAAGACGGAGTGGTTGTTTCAAGGAGCACAATACGACGATACTTGAACAAAAATGAGCTGCATGGTCGAGTTGCCAGAAAGTAGTTGTTACTGCGCCAATGCCACAAAAAAGCCCAGTTACAATATGCCGACAACACCTTGACACGCCTCAAAGCTTCTGGCACACTGTAATTTAGAGTGAAGAGACCAAAATAGAGCTTTATGGTCACAACCATAACTATGTTTGGAGAGGGATCAACAAGGCCTATAGTGAACAGAATACCATCCCTAATGTGAAGCATGGTGGTGGCTCACTGATGTTTTGGGGTGTGTGAGCTCTAAAGGCATGGAGAATCTTGTCAAAATTGATGGCAAGATGAATGCAGCATGTTATCAGAAAATACTGGCAGACAATTTGCATTCTTCTGCACGAAAGCTGCGCATGGGACGCTCTTGGACTTTCCAGCATGAGAATGACCCTAAGCAAAGGCCAAGTTGACCCTCCAGTGGTTACAGCAGAAAAAGGTGAAGGTTCTGGAGTGGCCATCACAGTTTCCTGACCTTAATATAATCGAGCCACTCTGGGCAGATCTCAAACGTGTTGTTCATGCAAGACGACCAAAGACCTTGCATGACCTGGAGGCATTTTGCCAAGACGAATAGGCAGCTATACCACCTACAAAAGACTGCACACTGTCATTGATGCTAAAGGGGGCAATACACAGTATTATGAACTAACGATATGCAGACTTTTGAACAGGGTTCAGTTCATTTTTTTCTTTGTTGCCATGTTTTGTTTTATGATTGTGCCATTCTTTTATGACCTACAGTTGAATGTGAATCCCATAAAAAATAAAAGATGTGTTTTGCCTGCTCACTCATGTTTTCTTTACAAATGGAAAATATATTACCATTTCTCCAAGGGTATGCAAAGTTTTGAGCACAACTGTACCAGCTTGTAGTGTGGCATAAACACAACCAATAATGATGTTTTAACTAATTCCCTTAAGAAGGCACTTCTGTTGGAGACCCAGGAACACCTGAATTATGCCAGAATTCAAAACTTGCATTGTGAAGCCGCTATCTGCTAGAAAACTACAATTGGATGCCTGCATTGATCCACTGGTGTATGCTTTATTCTCAGCCACATTATTTCCTGCCATGGCAAAATTGAAACACAACACAATTTGGAGGGTATAGCATACTCCCTCCTCAATTTGGAGTGTATAGCAAACTGCCTCCTCAGTATGGAGTGTATAGCATACTGCCTCCTCAATTTGGAGTTTATAGCATACTGCCTCCTCAATTTGGAGTGTATAGCCTACTCCCTCCTCAATTTGGAGTGTATAGCATACTGCCTCCTCAATTTGGAGTGTATAGCATACTGCCTCCTCAATTTGGAGTGTATAGCATACTGCCTCCTCAATATGGAGTGTATAGCATATTGCCTCCTCAATATGGAGTGTATAGCATATTGTCTCCTCAATATGGAGTGTATAGCATATTGCCTCCTCAATATGGAGTGTATAGCATACTGCCTTCTCAATATGGAGTGTATAGCATACTGCCTCCTCAATTTGGAGTGTATAATCTACTGTCTGTCCTCAATATGGAGAATATAGTTGTAGTGGCTTCTATTACTTTAAAAACTATCATAAATCATAAACTTGATTATTACCCACAGCTTAAATGATTTGGCTCCAACAATAGTCTACTGCCTGTCTGAAAGATAATTCACTACATTTTATGAAGCTGACATGCAGTAATGTTAAACCTTTTAACTGTAACTTGCGCTTGATAACAGCTGGTCCACAAGTAGATAAATGGCACAGTACAACAACAGTGTGCAGAACAGCAACTCAGAACGCACACCTCGTTGGCCCTTGCAATGGATCAGCTATTGCAGCCGGATTCCGCTCAATCAGCTAAACATAAGAAGCATCACAAACAAGCTCATCAAAATGTTACATTTGAGGAGTGGAATACAGTCCCTGCTCAGTCCACAGACCTCAACCCATCACAGAGTCTTTGGGACGAGACAGAACGGCCTGTTCCCGGCATGAATGTACTGCCAAAGTAACCACCCTTTGCCTTGAAGACAGCCTGACATACTCTTTGTGTTCTCAGCTTCATGAGGTAGTCGGCTGTAATACCATTTAATTTACAGGTGTGCCTTGGTTAAAGTTAATTTGTGGAATTCCTTTCTTTAATGTGTTTGAGACAATCAGTTGTGTTGTGACAAGGTAAGTTGGGCATACAGAAGACCATCATTATGCCCATACTGTAGTAGTCAATCTTATGGCAAGAACAGCTCAAATAAGCAATTACCTGTCAGTCATTACTAGGTTAGACAATCTGGAACATTTCAAGAACTTTGAAAGTTTCTTCAAGTGCAGTCGCAAAAACCATTAAGTGCTGTGATGAAACAGACCCAGAGTTACCTCTGCTGAAGAAGATAAGTTCATTAGAGTTACCAGCCTCAAAAATCGGCAAATAACTGCAGCTTAGATTGCAGCCTAAATTAATTCTTCAAAGAGTTCAAGTAACAGACATATCTCACCATCAAAGCCCAGAGGAGACAACGTGAATCAGGCCTTTATGGTAAAATTGCTGCAATGAAACCACTACTGAAGAACACCAATGAGAATAAGATACTTCTTTGGGCCAAGAAACACAAGAAATTAACATTAGACTGGTGGAGATCTGTCATTTTATCTGAAGAGTCCAACTTTTAGATTTGTGGTTCCAACTGCTGTGCCTTTGTGAGAGGCAGATGATCTCTGCATGTAAGGTTCCCACCATGAAGCATGGAGGAGGTGTGATGGTGTGGGGGTGCTTTGCTGGTGATACTGACTGTTGAGGTGGCAACCAGTGAGGCTACCACAGCATTCTGCAGCGAATCATTTCTTTTTCAACAGGACAATTACCAAAAACACACCTCCAGACAGCATAAGGGCTATTTGACCAAGACGGAGAATGAAGGAGAAAGTGCTGCATCAGACGACCTGGCCTCCACAATCACCCGACCTCAACCCAACTGAGATGGTTTGGGATGAGTTGCACCACAGAGTGAAGGAAAAGCAGCCAACAAGTTCTCAGTCTAAGGGGACTCCTTTGAAAACTGTTGAAAAAGCATTTCAGGTGACTACCTCAAGTTGGTTAAGAGAATGCCAAAGCTGTGCAAAGTTGTCATCAAGGCAAAGGTGGCTACTTTGAAGAATCTAAAAAATAAATGTATTTTGATTTGATTAGCACTTTTTTGGTTACTACATGATTCCACGTGTTATTTCATAGTTTTGATGTCTTCACTATTATTCCATAATGTGGAAAAGAGTAAAAATAAAGAAATACCCTTGAATAACTAGGTGTGTCCAAACCTTTGTTTGGTACTGTATATGTACACACATTCTCTCACCAGTCCTTTGAAAAGCAAGACTATGTATCAATTATTTAAATACAGTATCAAGGAACCACATAGCGGAGATTTAATGATTACTTATAAATCCAACTAAATGCTAGAGAGACTCCACCTGGGTCGAAATCAATCTAGGTAGCGTAGATACTGTAATGCATGTTTGATTAAATTGAAACCCCAAAACTACAGTTTTAATAGATCTCTAAGGCAGCACTGTATTATGCATGACTTGACACCTGCCAGCCCCTACTACCATTCACAATTTCCACTGGCACTGTCAACTTAAGAGCTCTCTTTGCATCAGAATCTTTGCATCAGAATCTGAATTCGCATAGGGTGTCCGGATGTCGGGACACCTTCACTTTGCCCACTCCCCCACTACTACTGTCACCGTATTATTTTTTATTTAAGTAGGTTTGGTTTATGTCATGCTAGGTTTTATGTATACTAACATATACATGTATTAAAAACACTAGAACATACTGAAACATGATATGATTGGGTTGTGAGCCTTTTCTCTTAAACAGCCTTGACAAGGAACATCTCCTTTACTTTAGATTAGATTGGAGACCCAGGTGCTAGCCACCTATGTCTCCCTCCCTGCAGGCAGAATATGAGATTATATACTCTGACAGGACAACTCGACTGTTCTTGGCACTACATGAACGTAGTCTTGTCTCTGTGGGGATGCCGTTTGCTGGAGGACTTAAAGGAGAATGACACTTCTTTTCAACTCCATCCACCGCTAAGCTAAACATCTATGGAAACAACGAGGGCTTGTAAGCTTGTACAAATCTCCAGTTCACTTGGAATCCACAGTTTGATGTTACTGTATGTTGATTTCCTCTTAAAAAATGAACATGCTCACACGTGCCCATTTAGTTTTTATATGGTTTTACCAAAAGTTAGCTGATGTTTGCAATGACTTAAATAAAACTGGACTGTTGAATATATAAGACTACTTTCAAGGTGAGAAACCACTTAACAATCAAGTTGGGAAAAGTAACATCCTTAAGATTCAATGGGAGGTGAAATGACTGCAAGCGAAGCTGGGTGAAGTTGATTAATTTGTGATTGTGGATGAATTGATGAGGTCTACACTCTGCTCTAGACACTGATCTGCTGAGCTTATCTGTCATAAACTGTCCCTAATTTGTGGATTGATCCTTTAACCTCAAATTACAGCACTAAGTGAAAACCACATTAATCCACTTTACAAGTTTAGCAATTCAGGTGTTAGCCAAACAATTCCTTTTACACTTTTCCAATTTCAAACCAGCATAAAAGGCAGTATTTTCATATTCCGGTGAACATTGTAATATTATGTGTGGTTACACTTCTGTAACCACAAATAACCATCTGTAGATGTTCTATAGATAGTAATACCTTTAACAAACGTTCAACAAACTATATGTTGATCAGCAACTGCTTGCAAAGGTTACAGTTAGATTTAGAAGAAAGTTTAGGGTAAGGATTAAGGCTAGGATTAGGGTTAGTAGCTAGATAAAATGTACCTGATAGTCAGTAGATACTCAACAGAAACACTTTTGGGACTCTCAAAATAAAGTTTTATTGCATTTGCTACGTATATGTTCTATATTAGCATAAAATGCCAGACATGAAAACCTACATTTCTCTGGAGACCCACTTCATGGTTGAGGATTGAAGGGGGTGTGTTTCAGAGATAATCTCTTCTACAGGACACTAGGATCTAACCATGGAGTAATATTACACAAAGTAAATTGGTATAGCTGTTTGAGTGAGCCAGGCTTGATCCGGCAATATTGTATGGGCTTATAGGCTTCCCCTTTTGTTGACCAGGACTCTCAGATGGATGAAAATTGATCTATATAAAGAAGAGGGTGGGTTGTCTTTAACATTAAATTATTTTGAAGAGCATACTTATAAAAGTCTCAGCAGTGTGCATTTATAGGTGCCTTTATATATCTGTTTTGAAATTCCTTGGTAATGTTTGCTTTTTTTGACCAGAGGTCAGCATTGTTTGGTGTGCTAATAATATTTTCTGCTCTCCACCTCAGTGAAACATGGCGTAGGGTGTACAGTAAATATATACCATATGTTATTATGATTATATTTTCTTCAACATATCAAATGGTATGATTCTATTTCAAATTTATTTTGTTAGAAGCTACGAAATACTGCAACACGATATGAGTCATAAAACCAATAAAACCTAGCGGTCAAAAACGGAAATGGTTAGTTTTCACCATAAATATTTTCCCTATAGAGGATGTTAGAAGCAATTCAGAGTATGTCTGTGTTTTGTGTTGGCTTACCCTAGTGTGATGTTTTGAGAACTGAGTAAATCATAAACTGCATTAACCCTTTAGTACTTACATTATGCACTCACACTAGACTCAACCCACACACACAAACACACACACTTATTCTCACATAACATGTACACGTGTATACTGACGCGCTACACACAAACACACACTTTTACACTAATCACATAGTGCTGAGGGAATGAAGGGCCTAGGGAAAATAGGTGTGTGGGAAAAAACATATACACAATTACAAAAGCTTTCTCAAGTCAATCACCATGGTCATGACGATCTGTATAAAATAGACAAATCAAATGTTTATCTTCAACTTATTTACTAATTCAATGCTTTAAACAACCGTTTATCATCCACTCAAATACCAATATATTTATCAAAAGGAACATGTGAAATGTGTACTCTTCATACATTTATTAGCTTGGTAATCAGACTCTAGATGTGAAATGTGCCAGATTTGATCCTATACCTGGTTATTGGCATTTAAAGGCAATCTTAGCCAAGGCTACTGTCCTGTCTGTCTGTTTGTCTGAGAACTAATGGTTGGCATTAGATGTGTCTTTATGTTCCTTTCAATGTCTAGGATGTTGTGTTGCCCTGAGTGCAACAGTCTTTCAAATACGTAAGTAGTTGGTTGAAATGAGTCTTTTCTGTGATCACATTCCACCATCAACCCATACTTTACATGACGTCTCTAGTCCAAATGCTCCGCTATATTCAGGGCATCACATGTGGTCCCGAATTTCACATTGCAGCAAAAGATTGACCAACTTCCTTTGTCCTCGTGTCAGAGCCTCCTGCCTGGCCAGATCAAACTCACTTTTGGCACCCGCCCTCATCGTCAAGGAGCCGTCCCACAACTGGCCACACCCAAGAGGAAGACTAAAAGGCAGGTGTTCTGACCAGTTGTAAGTTGACTTACTCTATATGGGACTAGGACCACATAAGCCTGGTCAAGAATGGCATCGCAAGCCATATGTTGAGGTGCTATTCTGCAAGGACAGAGCAAAGATGAGTAAGTTGTTTGAAAATGGCTTTATTGATTTTTCAAGGACTACATGACCTGGCACCTGAATACATGTCAGATATGCTTTTAAGGTAAGTGCCCGGTTGGTCCCTCAGATCCTTCGTTCCAAAGGTCAGAACCAAAACTTTGGGTGAGGCTGCTTTCAGTCACTATGGTCCTGGCCTTTGAAACAGTGTGCCAGAGGATTTATTTACATTTTTTTTATTTTCTGTTGAAAAACAAATATCCCAATTATGAATACTGGGGATATTTATGCACTTTAGTGTTCATGCACTAAATGTTAAAACTATATATTTTGAGCAAAAAATTATTTTTTATACACCACCGCAAACTTCAAGGAGTATGACATTGAAAGACTTGGTCCTACTTGTGGTGCTGAAGAGGATCAGTAGTGAACATGGGGACCAGCTCAGAACTGTATGGATTCACTACCGTAAGTCAATCTTGATAACAAAGAGAAACTACAGATCTGGAAAAAATTGAGACCACTGCACCTTTTTCTTTCCTTTCCAAAAAAGTCAAAAAGGAAAGTTGAGTGAGGAACATCCATAAAGAAGTAAAAAGAGTGAGGTTCAATGTCCCTTCTTCTTTCTTTTTATATATTCTTTTCTTTATAAATGAAAAAAAGAAACACTGCACCAAAAGCTTTTCATTATGTTCGCTTTGCTGTCCAAAACATCTGCAGTACTTCTCACAGCCACGTTACTTCCTCTTTTTTCTAGCATAGCATTTGGTACTGCAGTGGTTTATTAAAGCCTAGCTGTTTTGGATATTTAGTTTAACACTTGATATGGTATGCAAACTCCCTTGGCTGTGTGTAACCATGAGTGATTAGAGCGCACTGTGCAGAAGATAATCTTTTTTTCTTGGCCAGAAAAATCACACATTAACGTTATTATTATAATTAAAGCGAATAACAAAACAAGTGAAAAATGCAATTCTGGAAAATATTTATTTTAAGTGTTGCCATTCATTTATCTTTCCAATTAAAAAACATATTGTGCTGCACAATACAATAAACCTAGAACATATGTATTGACATTGTTATATATCCTATGTTTTATTAGCCATGTTTAATTAGTTACAATTTAGGTCATGGGAATGTCATGTGCTGCTCACACCTTTTCTTATTTTACTACCACAGCAGCATCATCATTGCCAAACATTTTTTCTTATAATTGACTAATTATTTATTATATATTTCAACATGACCTGTTTTCACGCACTAAAATAAATGTCAATAAAGGGAAATGTTAAGAATTTCATGGCATCTGACAGCCACTTGAGTGATTATTTCTGGACTGACATGATAACCAGCAGAGCTGATTGAGGGGGACGACCTTCACAAGTGCTTATCCGGAGATTGACATTAATGGGTACCCAGGGCAAACTAATATCGGTATTGGAACATCCTTGCATTCCCAATTAGTAGAATGGCTTTGTGGATTGTCCAATCTTCATCGAACAGTATCCACACACAATTATGTTTATCACAAATCTAATTGTCTCGCATAGAAAAACGTCTGTTGGTCAATAGGTGCAAGTTGCTGATTCCAGAGAAATTATTTTTATTTTCAAATGACATTTCTCAAGGGGGCTTGGATGGAAATCCACACTATGGCTAGTGGCAGTGTAAATAACCAGCTGGCTGTTAGCTATTTGTTTCTTTACAAAGACATCATAACTTCTCATACTCTCTCCCGCTGCAGTATATGACCAACTGAAAAACATAATTACATTATTTTGTGAAGTACAGTTTCAATTACTCTTTAGGACCAATTTCCTTGTCTTGTAAGAGTAAATGTAGACTTAGCAAGACATCATCCTACCTTCCCCCATTACCCTTGCACACTGTTATGGCAACTAAGTGTGTCAAAAAATACTTAAATATTCTAATATCCAATACAAAAATTCTGAAATCTTGACCAACATCAATTAAAAAACAAATAAGTACAAACCATGCCATTATCCAAAGTAGATTTTAAAGATATATACAATACCGTTGTATATATCTTTAAAAAGCAACATTTTTGTCCATTAAAATAACATCAGATTGCTCAGAAATACCATGTAGACATTGTTAATGTTGTAAATGACTATTGTAGCTGGAAACGGCTGATTTTCAGTGGAATACCTACACAGGCATACAGAGGCCCATTATCAGGAACCATCACTCCTGTGTTCCAATGGCACGTTATGTTTGCTAATCCAAGTACCAAGCACAACTGAGCAAGAGGACAAATACATCTAGTTTGAGAAACAGACGCCTCACAGTTCCTCAACTGGCAGCTTCATTAAATAGTACCCGCAAAACACAATTCTCAATGTCAACAGTGAAGAGGACGCTGTCCTTCTAGGCAGAATTGCAAAGAAAAAGATATATCTCAGACTGGCTAATAAAAAGAAAAGAGAAAGATGGAAAAAAAAAAACACAGACACTGGACAGAGGAAGATTGGAAAAATGTGTTATGGAATCGAGTACAATGTGATGGTTTGGGGGTGTCTTGGTGGTGGTAAAGTGGGAGACTTGTACAGAGTAAAAGGGATCTTGAAGGCTATTACTCCATTTTGCAACACCATACCATCTCCTGTTGACGGCACTCGATTGGAGCCAATTTCCTCCTACAACAGGACAATGACCCAAAGCACAGCTCCAAACTATGTAAGAACTATTTAGGGAAGAAGCAGTCAGCCGGTATTCTGTCTATAATGGAGCTGCCAGCAGAGTCACCTGATCTCAACCCCATTGAGCTGTTGTGGGAGCAGCTTGACCAAATGGTATGTAAGCACCACCCATCAAGCCAGTCTAACTTGTGGGATATACTTCTGGAAGCATGGGGTGAAATTTCTTCAGAATACCTCAACCAATTAATAACTAGAATGCCAAGTTTGCAAGGCTGTAATTGCTGCAAATGGAGGATTCTTTAACGAAAGTTTGGAGGACACAATTCCCAGATAACACACGTCTTACCGATGTCGGCCCGACATACACACGAGATGTCGGCGGAATGCAGTATAGACGTCGGCTGCTCATCGGCAAGATGTCAAGTAGACGTTGATTTTTTCCCTTCCGCCGATGTTTGAACGATGCTTCCTGCTTCTCCGCCGACATTTAATAGCTCTACTGCCGACGTTTAATAAATCAACTGCTGACGTAAAGTGAAGAGACAAGATAAAGACTAAGGTATGAAATTTATTTAGAGAATGTACAATTTAACAAACAGAAAAATCAAAAGAAGCCTGAACAAAAACATCCAACAATTGTGCATTATATAGGCTACAAATTAATCGTCCTCTTCTTCCGCAGGTCTCTCCCTCCAGCCGACCCCGCCCTTTCAACCTCAACCTCAGTAATTCCTGGCAAACGTGGGTTTTTAAGAACAGAACCTGAAAGACAAAATATGAAGCGATTGCAATAGGTATGACAGTGATTATGTAGCATGTGGATTATGTAGCAGGTGCCACGTAAAGGAAAAAAAAATCCAAAAGTTTTTTTGTTAGACAACGTACACAAGTTCTTATGGTATGCAGCGTTGAGCGATTTTCTGCATGCAATTTGAGAAACGCAGATCACACTGTCATGCTACCAATACGCTCCAAGCAGACGAGTTGAAACATCGCGTTCAAAACAACTCTCGTTCTCCCTACGCTAAACAAATCATATCAGAGTGTTTGCCAGCAGGATAGAGACGGAAGGATCGGGCCAATCATCAGAGGAACACACGTTATAGATAGGGAGAAAAGGCCTGTCACCAGAAGATGTAGCTATCAATATTGCTGCCACAATTGTATCCCCAGTTATATTGACATGTTCTGGGAAACACAGACGTTAGGTAAAGCAAGTTTGGCTAGCTAACACTAACAGTACTATTTCCATGCTTATCCATGATTGTTCATCCAACATTAAATGCAACATAAATGTATTGGTTTTCAATGTGATTTTCTTCAGGAGTAAAAAGTTTATGCCGTTGCAACAAAAGAGAATGGGGGAGCAGGGAAAACTGTCTGGCCTGTGATCTGGTCTGGCCTGTGATCTGGTCTGGCCTGGAACTTGGATCTGGATGGCTAGAGTTAAAGAACAAACATCAAAATTAGTATAATGTTACTTTATATCTGACCCTGTTGACCCTTCTGTGTCACTTGCCACTTCTAATGCCATTCTGGTGGTTTGTGTTTGCTCTCACAACCAATGGAGGAGCGGCTTTAAGAGGAGCCTCCTCGCCTTTCCTTTTTTTAGTGGAGAGGTATGGTTGAGATATGTTGGAAGGAAGATGATCTTCCTCCTCCTGAGGCTGTTGAGGAGGATGACCGGAGTAGTTTTGATTTATATATGAAAGAAAAACAAAAATAGTTGAAAAGGCTTTTTTACCAAATTATTTTAGTCAAGATATTTTACTAGAGTAATATTTATAGATACATAATAATCTATTTGGATATATTTTTCTCACTTGATACTTTCCTACATCAGGCTAAAGTAATAAAATAAAAAACTAATATTTTCTCACTTGATATGTTGTCGGCCTCTTTGGCATTCTTGCTCCTAGTCAGTGTTGAGGTCTGATGTCACACATGACTTCTCCCACCGCAATATTCTGTAACAGATGACAAGGACCATGCACAGTTAATGAAGGTAATAAAAATAATTATGTATGTGTAGTATTACAAATAAATACATTCGAAAATAAATATGGCTGTACACAGAATATTACCTGTTTCAAAGAGTATTCGTGCTTGGTATTGCTTCCATCCTTTGGCTGGTTGTGGGGAGATCTGAGCAAAGTGCTTAAAATTCGGACTTTGTCAGCATAAGGGGGCCACCATGCAAGAATATCGGAATACCACTACTTTGCCTCTGTTCCTCAACACAGTGGGAGAGTAACTGTACATTTGGGTAAACATGTAAAGTCCTGTTAGCAAAATTAAAACCAGCACTATTTTGGCTACGTCCGCAATTGCACAAAATCCCCACATGTAAACAAAAGAGAACGGCGCACACTGTGACGTCAAACCGGAGATAAAAGAGGCAAACCGACGTTACAAGCTAAAATCTCAGTTTTCCCTGTAAACACTGAAAACGGAGTTTCTGAATATCTTCACCTTGAAACGAGTTTTTCGAAAGGTCCGTTTTCAGTTACCTAAAACGCAGTTTGCGTTTGGACGAAAGGCCAAAACACATAGAAAGCCCCAGTTTAAAAAATACCAGTACTTAGTTAGCTAGCTAGGTACACTGCGCACATTGTTGTAGTTCACATTATTAGATAGAAACACAATTTGCTTACCTACGCTTATAACTAAGCTAGCTAACTTGATTTCGAGATAGAGTTTGTGTACTCACCTTATGTTCTATGCAAACTGTTTTGTAGCAAAAATATCTTGTCGCCGGATGAGGTCTGTATCGGACTTAGGTCAGGAAATAAATGGCCACGGAAAAGACAGCGCAGGATTGTACAGAATAAACGCATAGAACCGCCCATCGCAGACCCATTTCCTGGCTACACATTTCTTTAGATCGTTCACACGTACAGCCGACCTCCACTCGACGCTGTAAACCGCTTTCGATCTTATGTCGACATCGGCTAGACTTATGTGTGGTATCTGGGTTATTTCAATTAAAAATCATTATTTCTAACCTTGACTATATTTCATATCCATTTTCTTTTCAAACTCATTTCATGTATGTTTTCATGGAAAGTAAGGAAATTTCTAAGTGACCCCAAACTTTTGAATGGTAGTGTACATATGTCCACGTACTGGGTTGAAAAAGTTAATTCACTACTGTAGGTGTCACATTTTGGGTAAGCAGGGTGCCAGGGGAAGAGTTAAGGACAACAAAATGTGTTTAAAAATGAAACTGAGGCAAGCGGTGAACTCCCGGACGCCCCAACGAAAGACCAAAGTGGAGGGAGGGCGGGGCACCGACGCAGGCGGGGTGTGGACGGGGCTGGTGTGGGAGGCTCTGGTGGGGTCTCCTCCTCTACCCTCGGCACCGGCTACCCCTATAGCTCCCCCAGCAAACTAAACAGGGTGCTAACGAGGGCTAACAACAAACAAGTGAAGACAATCATAACAGAAAGGACAGGCTACATTCACAAACAAAGGATATGAAAACAGAACAAAACAGAACCACACAGTAGGATTATGATATACTGTACAGTATATACAGCTCCGGAAAAAATTAAGAGCTTTTTCATTCCTCTCCAAAAAAGTCAAAAAGGAAAGTTTTGAGTGAGGAACTGAAGCGTTATGTTTGCAGTGGTCTCTTAATTTGAACCCTTCTGTTCCTCACTCAAAACTTTCCTTTTTGACTTTTTTGGAAAGGAAAGAAAAAGGTGCAGTGGTCTCTTAATTTTTTCGTGTACAGTAGGATTGCAGTTATTCAATTGTTGGGGGTCTCCTTTGTCGTATTTTTCAGTTCATAATGCACCAAATGTTTTCAAAGGGGGACAAGTCAGGTATGCAGGTAGGCCAGTTTAGCACCAGGACTCTTTTTCTATGGAGCCATGCTGTTGTAATACGTGCAGAATGTGGTTTGGCATTGTCTTGCTGAAATAAGCAAGACCTTCCCTGAAAAAAGAAGTGTTCTGGATGGTAGCATATGTTGCTCCAAAACCTGAATGGTCCCTTTCCTCTTTAGTCTGGAGGACGCAACATCCATGATTCCCAAAAATAATAAAATAAATAGTCAGACCACAGTACAGTTTTCCACTTCGTCTCAGTCCATCTTAAATGAGCTTGACCCAGAGAACGCAGCAGCAGTTCTGGATCTTGTATTTATATTGTTTCTTTTTTGCATGGTAATGCAGTGAGTTTTAACTTGCATTTGTGGATGCAGCGACGTACTGTGTTCACAGACAATGGTTTTCGGAAGTGTTCCTGAGCCCATGCAGTGTTGTCCACCACAGAATCGCATCTGTTTGAATGCACTGCCACTTGAGGGCCCGAAGATCACGGCCATCCAATATTGGTTTTCGGCCTTTTTCCTTGCATACAGAGATTTCTCCGGATACTCTGAATCTTTTAATGATATTAAGTACGGTAGATGATGAGATCCCCAAACTCTTTGCAATTTTATGTTGAGAAATGTTATTCTTAAATTGTTGTACTGTTTGCCCACACAGTCTTTCACAGAGTGGTAGACCCCTACCCATCCTCACTTCTGACAGACCCATCCTCTATGGAATGATCTTTTAATACCCAATCATGTTACTGACCTGTTGCCAATTGACTTAGTTATTTGTCTGATATTCCACCAGGTTTAGTTTATTTAGCATTACACAACATTTCCAGTCTTTTGTTGCCTCTGTCCCAACTTTCTTGAAATGTGTTGCTGGCATCAAATTCAAAGTGGGCATATATTTTTCAAGAAACAATAACATTTCTCAGGTTCAACATTTGATATGTTGTCTTTGTACTATTTTCTATTAAATATAGGGTTTAAATGATTTGCACATCATTGCATTCTGTTTTTATTTACATTTTACACAGAGTCCAAACTTTTTTGGAAACAGGATTGTATATGGACATGAATACTGGACATGAAGTATTATAGAACTTATACAGCTCCGGAAAAAATTAAGAGACCACTGCACCTTTTTCTTTCCTTTCCAAAAAAGTTGAAAAGGAAAGTTTGAGTGAGGAACAGAAGCATTCTTTGCAGTGGTCTCTTAATTTTAACCCTTCTGTTCCTCACTCAAAACCTTCCTTTTTGACTTGTTTGGAAAGGAAAGAAAAAGGTGCAGTGGTCTCTTAATTTTTGCCGGAGGTGTATATTGATAGAGGATGTCTTAAAACACTATCTAGACTACAGCCCAGTTTAGAGCAGTCACATAACTAATCTTGTGTGGCACCCTCTAATATGGGAAATCTTTGCAGAAGCAGAACAGTGTTCTATCTTTTCATTAGACCTAATGATTTCCATTAATTGTGCTTAAAGATTGAGAAGTTACCTGCCTGAAGAACAGATCCCTCAATTTTCACCTTTTCCTTAATAGGTTTGGAGGACAAAATTTCCCTTGGTAGAACAGACCCTGACCAGATCTGTATTATGTAATTATAATCAAACATCAAATTTACCAAAAACACTGTGTGAAATTGGAACACAGTATATATAAATATAAGTATATGTTTCTAAACCAGGTGGTTTAGAATCATATGCATATATTGCCAAATACATGAGACCGTAAACCAATAGTATGACATCACATAACCTTTTTCAGCTCATATTGTGTTGGTAACTGGTTGAAAAGAGCTAAAAGGAATCTTGGGGCTTTGAGATATATTGCCAAACTACCACAGCTAAGCACGATGCGTTTAGCCATGGTATATTAGCAATACTAATAAACTAATAAATATATGTATATATATTTAGACGGGTGAAAAAATAAGGTGTACTGAATGATTAAATTAGGCAATTAACATCTTGTCATGATTTGTGGAATGTATATAAATGTCGAGCAAGTCCAGTTAACCTACATTTTACATCAAGATGGCAAGAGGAAAGGATGTGTGACTTTGAAAGAGGGTCCACTGTTGAGTGTCTTCCAGGATGACAATGTGCCCATCCACAGGACACGAGTAGTCACTGAATGGTTTGACGATGTAGATCATATGCTATGGCCTTCGCAGTCATCACATCTCAACCCAATTGAACACCTATGGAAGATATTGAAAGGATGTGTTAGACAGCTCTCTCCACCACCATCATCAAAACACCACATGTGGGATTATCGTTCTCTGTGGCTCAAAGATATGGGATTATCTAAATATCATATCCTCACATTCTCTGTCCTCTCTGGTATTCTCAGCTTTCACCGTTCTTCACCTTGCTGGCATGTGACCTCCTCCCAATCAGGTGCCTACATTGTCAACACCCAAAAACCTTGAGCTTGCTCCTGTTATAGGGCTGGGCGATATCAACAAAAATCAGTATCACTATAAGTAGACCCAATTACCTCGATAACAATATATGTCATTATTGAGGTACTTCTTAATGTTATTTACACTAATTTAATTAGCAGAATGTCTTAACTGCATTGGAAAATGGCACAATTGTACTCAGCCTTTTTTTAACACAAAGCTATTGCACTATTGATTGTTATCGAGGTAATTGGGTCCACTTATCGCGATACTGTGATTATTGATATCGCCCAGCCCTATCCTCCTAAGACCTGAGCTTTGATAATGTATGAATTTTTAATTTCTCTTAGCTATTTAGGATTAGTAGGACCTGATAAGTATAATATCTAAGCATGGCACAGACAACTGTCCTCTAATAAGGACAATAGGTAAGTTAAGCAGAATGAAGTACATGGTGCAGAAAGCCTAAAACATAATGTTCTCATATGCGGACACAGGGTCACAGGAGGCTATCCCATGACATGCAGCCAATTGTGGTTAACCAAAGAAAATCAACAAGGGCTACTGCATGCCTTTCAGCAGAGTGCTCTGACAGGAACAGCTACACTTGGGAGCTGCCTAACTCAAAGAAAACATACCAAAACAACAACACAATGCGAAAGCAACCGTGTATGCTGTACTTAACTATATTGACTATTTTCTTGATATGATGTAACATTATTAAATAAATTAATGTCATCTCCTGGGGGTAAATAGGGGATAAATAGCAGGAAAAATACAGTTTACAAACTTTTTTATTTTGCATGAGAATGTTTTAATTTCTTTTTGTACTATACCGCTGGGGCTAAGTGTAGGGTAAAGGTGTAGGGAGAAACACTAACACTATTTACATAATGGTTTGCATGCATAAAAAGATTCAGGAACATTTTTGTCATTTTTAGAAGACGCTGTATTGTCTTTGTTGGCAGGGCTCCAAATGAGAATGACTGGATATTGTCACAAGAAATCAATTCGCTGGAGAACTGTCTAAGCTGTTTGTAGGGGAACAAATAAATGTAAAAGGCGTCAACTTTGGCTCAAGCTCAGAACCCAACCAAAGCCTCTAAAGAGACAAATTACACAGACCACTCACCCCCAACACATCAGTCAATGTTCTCCTCTTTGATTAATAAAACAATTATCCCATCTATTTATGCCTCTGGTTTGCACAAGGTGACTTTAGTTGTCAGTCCTGTTTATTCAGGGGTAAAATTCCATCATAGAAATATTATCCCACTTCACTGCTCGCATGGTTTCATATTTTCAAGTGTTCTTTTCTTCTAAATAAGCCCAATTTGTGCATCACATACTTCAAATTACTCCGAAACAACAAAAAACCACAACACAGTAACAAAAGTAAAAGCTAAACCAGCTAAACCAGAAGTAGCACTACTTGTTTTCTTAATGAGAAAAACGTTGCTATGGTTCCCTACAGGACCATTTAAGCTTTATTTCCCTGTAGAAGCCATATCAACTACAATATGTTTGGAAAGTGGTGGATTAAAAAAGTTAATATTAGCATTTGGGTAAACAAAACTATATAGACTTTGACAGTTTTTGAGACAGTCTTTGTTTGCTGAAAATGGTTAAGTAATGGGACAAGTCAAGGTGTTGAAGCATCTAGCTGGGGAGGGCGGGAGTGGACACTGAACAAAAAGGGTGTAGGATGGCTTGCTAACTAACGTCAACAGGGCTACATATCTCTCTGCACTATGTCCCTATGGTCATACTGGATTTTCCCTTAGCTCTCAGTATGTGTCTACCACAACACACATAACGGTGAAATTACCAGCAGCCTCTCCACATTAATACAGCATATGTGGCCTGTATTCCCAGTCTGATTTTACAGCCTTTGCTGTTGTTCCGCCAAGCATGCAGTTCAGAGGGCCACGGCAATTAAGCTTTGCCTGCAGCATTTTTTGATTCTATAGTGTGTGTGTGTTGTGCCCCAGTAGGTACAGTATTGGTAGATTATTTCAACCTAATCTCCAAATAAAACGACTCCCCTTGCTGAAACAGCAGCAATTACGGCATGGCTTGAAGTTTTAATTAGGCCATATCATCACATTGCTGTCATTTCACCATGGCCTGGCTTGATCATTAGTCCATGTGGAGCCTTAGCAACCATCCAAACTCTGCAAGAGTAACATCATCATGATTTCAAGTTAGTGCTAAAGGGATATTTATTCCAAAAACATATTTTTTCATTAGTTGATGGATAATGTGTTTTTTGTGGGTAACATATCCCTCCAGTGTTTGAGGAAAAACAGAAACAAATTGATGGTTTTGTTCAGGTATTTATTCTTAATGGTTAAATTGACCCGCAATCTTGCCAGTCGTGGCTTAAATACCCATCCACAGCATCAGAGTAAAATGCCTTACCACTTTCTTTTATAGTTTTTACATTCGCCAGGTACTAACCACAGATATAAAAAAAAACAGACAGGCATATTGCTGATGTCACCCAATTATTCCCATTAAAAAGTACATGCATAACATTGGAAGCTTGTGAAGGATTATGGACAAAAGAGGCTTAACTTGCATATGATAATGGGAAAATAGTCATTTTGTTTGTTCTGAAGCCCAGTGCTGCTAGTAGATGTTAGCCTCAGTCCAGGAAGTAGGGGATAACCTGTCCTAGGTCCCATGTTAGGAACACTCAGTTGGATGAGTTGGATAAGTATGCATATTATGCAATATAATGACAGTCATTGTTCAACATGTACAGCTTTGTCTGCTTTCAAAATAAATACCTTAGCATTCACTATTTTATATTCTAACATATACATTTTACCATATACATTATATTCTACAGCAACAACCTGTGGAATTGTAATAACAGGGGTAGGAGAGGGGATGAATGAGACAATTGTAAGCTGGGGATGATTAGGTAGTCATGGTATCTTAAGAGACCACAGAGAGTCAGGACATTTGTTTAATGTTCCAATCCAAAAGACAGAATACTACTCAGAGCAATGTCTCTTTCATTGCCATGGGATTAGATTTTTAGACTCATACGGGCCATTCAACCCCACTTCCAGCAGCGTCTGGTGTCCCATCCAGGGACTAACCAGCAACAACTTTGCTTAGCTTCAGTGGCAAACTAGCAGTGGTATGCTAGTTGCTATGCTGCTCCCTATTTTATTGTATAGTCTAGCTTAGAAAAGTATTAACTTACGATCAATTATTGTTTTATTAACCTACAATATCCATTCATCACAAATGTTTAATTATCTGTAGTCTATTTCAAGATTAAAGATGTACAATCCTTAGGAACATTTGCTCTTAAGAAAATACATTTTTTAACTTTCCATTTTGGGCAGAATTTGTAATATGTTGTTTAAATGTGCATTATCTATAAGTACTAGGCAATTCCGTATCCCTCAATTTTTTTCTTATTGAGCCATTCTGTTGTTGATCTGCTTGTGTTTTTTGGATCATTGTCCTGTTGCAAGATACATTTTCGGTTCAGTTTAAGCTTTTTGACAGATGGTCTCACCTTCTCCTGAAAAAATATCTCAATGTGGACTTCATAGTTGACTCAATGATGACAAGTCGGCCAGGCCCAGAGGCAGCAGAGCAGCCCCAAACCATAATGTCACTACCTCCACCCTTTACAGTTGGTACGTGGTTCTTCTGTGTTTTGTTTTTGCCAAACATGGCGTCTGGCATTTTGGGACGACCTGTCCTATGTAGATTGCGAGTGCTCTGGAACTTTCTCAATTTGTAGATGATCTGTACTTAAACTTGCTTGGGAAAGATAAAAGGGCATCAATAATCATTCTTCTGACAGATACAGATGGGTCGTTTGATCTTGGCATGATGCGTTTCCACACACCTGTATGGCTGAGACCAAATCAGACCAACTTTATAATATTTATGAAAGACTGGATCCTCCCAAGTTACTCTAATGATTTTCTGATCATTTGCACCTTTTTTGGTGCACCAGATTCCTATTTTAGCCATTTTATGTGTTGGTAACATAGGGGTGTACTAAGTTATGCCACATAAAGAAATACCATTTCTTTTTTTATTGCATAAATGGTTTAACATTTTATTTTACTGTGTGATTTGTTAAACTGGCATGCATTTAACTCTAAATGTGGTTCTGATTTAGCTCAAATAATCCATGTTTCCAAATAAACATAACTTTCCAGGGGTGTACTTACTTTTTGCATTTGTGTACATGACAAAGTATACAATTCTCGGGGACACGTTTAATCTTGACAGAACCACTTTTACCAACAGTGGCAAACAATTGCAGAATGAATCCTTACTGACAACCCCCCAAAAAGCATAAACATGACCAGTAATGCATGATATTTAATCTGACTGCCAAACAATCACTTCAACTGGAACTCCTGTTGACTACACACTCATATGGGCATACTCTCAAACCAGTTCCATTCTCCCAAATAGTGAACTGTGTAGTAAGGGGGAATAAAGGTTAACCCCTTCGAACACTACTGACTGGACAGGTAGGAAAATTAGTGTAAGGAGAATCTATGACCTATGTGATTACTTAATATCAACAATCTGACTCCATATTGTGAACATACACAATCATAAATGACGATGATATGCTGGAAGTTCTTAGAAAAGTTAGCTAATCTTTCGTCACAAGCCAAACATCTAAAAGATCATGTGTTTCATGGCCTACGTTATCCTCAATGCTCCTCATCAGTCAAGTACAGAAAACAAGGGATTGTGAAAAACCTGGAACTCAGGGGTGACCAGCCTGGTCACTTCGATTTACACATGTGTATGTGTGCCTATATCAGTTATCATAAGCGGCCATAAGGGGTAGGCCGATTAACACAAACCATACAGTAAAATGGCATGTGTTCCTGAGGCTACACAGAATGTTACAAAACCCACGACTCAGGGATGACAAGTCGATAGTATGTGTTCCTGGGACAAACCAGACTGCTTCGAAATCCAGGACTCAGGGACAGGCCAGCTGACAGTCTTGCCTGGGCCTGGGACGAGACAATCTTAGATGGGCCCTTTAATGTCAACCCAAAGTCAGTTCTGGGCCCCCCCCCCCACCCTGGGCCCGGGACAACAGCCCCGTTTGTCCCCCCCTATCAGCGGGCCTGCTCTGGGATGCCAAATCTGGTCACTTAGACTTACTTACTGTATGTGTATGCAATTATCAGTAGCTCTATGAGCTCGGGTATGAAGATGAACGAGGAATGCCGTAGTAATCTATATTCCAAAGTAATACAATTTATTCCAATTAAGTAATAAAGTTACTGTGAAAAATCCCCTCCTTCTCCACAACGCACATTATATCACAGTTACAATACAAAACATAGTTACATACCACCAACACGATTCAACGTCCTCCCAACTAGTCTACAAGTCTACTAATGCCGCGTTTCCACTGGTGCTTTACCCCGGTATCAGGGCTACACCGGTGATTTATGCTAATGTTGGCTCCAGACTTTTCTGTTTCCACTATACATTTGGTACCAAGGAATTAAGGAGGGGCTCACACGAGGAGGGATGAGTAATCTATCAACGCGATTTGGTTTTCCGGTTACTAAAAATAAAAGGCGATATTTTTCTGGTAAGAAAATAAACAATAACGCCATACTCAGATTATTTACAATACCTTTTGAACTTAAATAATAAATAATTTCTTCTTCAAACTCCTGCGACTGTCTCCTTCTCCACCTACACTTGTGACACTGCAACTAAACCAGTTTAATAAGTATTTTGTCTTAACTATCTACCTTTAATAGGAGGATTTGGGAGAATTCCAAGGTAATTTTGTGTTGTTATAGGTTCTGGAGACTAGCCTACGTCTCAGTCTCAGTTCTCCGTTTCTCTATTGAGTAAATGGCATCGTTTCACCTTCGGTCGTTCCAACTCTTTCCGTTCTGAGGCTTTGCTTCCCTGTACTGTAGCTTCATTTTCTTTATTTTATCAGGGATCTGTTTGTTAGATCGGATGAAAACCATTACAAGAAGCCTAAAGCAAATGATACACATGCCATTCGAATAGAACAACATGCCGCGTTTTCACACCACATCACGGGTCAATCCGCAAACGCCGCCCTAAGTCCTAAACTCCGGGGCTTGGCACCAAGTGAGAGCCGGGCTACTTGGCCATGGCCTAGTGGCCGACTGGCGCTGGCCCGTGTCAGTGGAAACAGAAACCTATTGAAACCTACAGCATTGAAACCTATTGGAGAGATCATCCCTATATGGGACACACATTAAAAGATCAAACATCAGTGCAGTTAATCCAGTGAAAGTCATATTTCTACTTTGTTGATTTGTCCATTCTAACACCTGGTTCATCTGAGCAGATGGGGCTACCTTGGCCCCCACCGTGTATGTCAGTTCCTTTCAGCAAGCAAATAGGCCCATTGGTGTGAGATTAGGATGTCCCACTGAGATGAGACGCCAGACAACATGGCACCTTCACAAACCTTCCAAAACACATCTTTCATTACACTACAACCGTGCACTAAAAATTTGATGAATGAAAGAAAATAATTACAATAAAACTAAATGTATAACTATATTTTACAACTGTCATTTGGATGTCTGCATCTAGGTCACTATTCACCTGCAATTCCGTCCAACAACAACTACATTTTTAAGTAAATGCACTCAATTTAATGCAAATGACAATGTAAATGTAGCTGAATCTGATCTGAACACTGTTACAACCAATATTATACTGTAAAGATTGTGCGCACTTCTGCAAGCAAGACATAGACAGTTTTTTCAGAGAAATTATCAATTTATTTTTCACCTAAATATTCTAGGTGAAAAATGTCAGACCTAATTTGTCTTGATGTCAACCTTAACATCAACAAAAGCTATATGTGCATTTTTTATATGAGCAGGGTCAGCTATACCATAAAGACCTCTTTTTCATCTTCCCAACAAGAACCCTCTTGATCTGTTAAGTTTTTAACTTATTATAGATTTGAAAAACAATATTCAAATACCTATGATCACAACTACAAAATTTGATATCTCTTCCGTTTGAGAGACTATATGCTATACTTGTAATGATTTTGAGTTTTGCTGGACCCAAGCGCGGACACGAAGTGTAAAGAAAAAGCTTTTAATAACGGAACAAAAACAAGAAAACTACAAGAAACAGGCAGGCAGGCAAAAACACAGACTGGTGGCAGGGACGGACATGAACCAAGCTGCAAACACAATGACTGACCAAGGGCAAACAGAAGAGAGCAAACTATATA
>JACXGI010011730.1:0-24319 GCA_016801175.1 Esox masquinongy | reverse complement strand
TAGTTTGAAGTGTTTTGGAGTAGTTTTCCGCTTGCAATGCAGTTTTGCAATAGTGGTACGAAACGTTTCCATTCATGAATTTGGACGATGCTAACAATGCTAATTGCAGACTGGAACAGAGCTGAATAATGAATTGTTTGAAAAAATGACTCTATGGGCCTCTTGGAACATCTCTTGGTAAGTGAAATTTCAGAAAAAATTTTTTTTTGGACGAACTACCCCTTTAAACACCCTCCCTGTTCTCTCTGAAACATCCCTTCCTTTCTCTTCCCTTGTTCTCTCTTAAACACTCCTCAATGTTCTCCCTTAAAAAAACTCTTTTCTCTTGTAAACACCCCTCCCTTTTTTCACTCACATGACTTCTGTGGAGGGGGGAACTGAAACTTGTTCTTCAACAGTGTCAGTCTGGAGCCTCTAATTACTAAAGTTGACCCAGACCGTATACATTAATAGGATGGTAATTAGAGCCAATTTGCTTCTTAATTAAATGATGGTAGATGGTCGGGAGGACCTTAAGGCTGAACTGAATTATTCTGCTTTCTCACCTGTAAAGAATGGAATATTACAGAGATGGTATGATTGTGGAGATGGGATTAACATAGAGATTGGATGAAGATTCTGGCCTACACCTGACACGACAGGGGCTCATTTTAGAAAACATATACTGCATTATGTCGTACTGTTGTAAGGTGGAACGCAAAAGACCAGTTTTAATATTCAGTAAATGAAGATATTACTTAAATAGTGCTGTACTTCTCTGACCAGGGATCTCATGAGCCATGCAATTTAAAATGTACCAAGTGGCACAGGAGGTTGTGCGGCAAATCAGTCATGCCTGTAATGCAGCCTGTACAGAGCTCTAGTGGTGAAGACATTTTACTCGATTTGAATGAAACTTGGGTGAAAAGTCTACCTTGCTGTAAAGAACTGGCAAAGTCACAGTGATTGGCCCAAGACGACAGCAGTAATAATCAACTAAAATTCAGTTGGCCCATGTTGCCCCGTTGTCATGGGGCTTGATATGTTCACAGATTCCCAGTGCTGCTGTACTCTCAAAGCACTGAGTCACATTGGGCTCTGATGACATCTAGTGTTCATAAGATAGGAAAGAATGAGAGGATAGATCCTTTTAAATAAAGATTTCTTCAGTTGTCACTTGAAGAGGCGGGTGCCAAACCTGTCCGAGAACATTTTCTCTCAGTGTCAAGTAAGATGACTAAGTAAGATGACTAAGGTGACTGTTAATACCTTATAATATGTCCATGTATTGTGTTGTATGTGTAAGTCCAAACACATTCATTAACACATACTCTAATACCTTAAGCCGTTCTTTTCTCTTCTTCTCCGTCCAATCTGAGACTGATTCAGGCCTGGACAATATGTGTAATTAACTACTTTCTTGTCAGTTACTATTTATTGAAAATTAAATGCCACATGTGTCCTTTGAGATGCCACATGTGTCCTTTGAGATGTCTCTAAAACTTGATTGGCAAATCCACATGTGGCAAATTCAATTGACTGGACATGATGTAGAAAGGCTCACAACAATCTATATAAGGTCTCACAGTTGACAGTGCATGTCAGAGCAAAAACCAAGCAACTCTCTGTAGACCTCAGAGATTGTATTGGGTCACAGCATAGACCTCTGGAAAATAATAACACAAAAATGCTGAAGCATTGAATGTTCCAGGAGAACAGTGGACTTCATCTCTGCAGCACCATCAATCAGGTCTTTATGGTAGAGGTAGACAGAAGCCTCTCCTGAGTAAAAGACAGATGACATGCCCCCTGAAGGACCCTGAGAGCAAGATAGAAATATTCTCTTGTCTGAAGAGACCAAAATCAAACCATTAGGCCTGAATGACAAGCTCTGGCAATTTGGGTACTGCTCATCACCTGGCAAACAGTACACCTACAGTCCAGCATGGTGGTGGGAGCATCATGCTATGGGGATGCTTCTCAGCAGCAGGGACTGGGAGACTGGTCAGGATTGAGGAAAAGATGGACAGAGCAAAACACAGAGAGGTCCTTGATGAAAACCTGATTCAGAGTGCACAGGACTTCAAACTAGGGAAAATGTTTATCTTTCAGCATGACAACAACCCAAAGCACACAGCCAAGACAACGCTGGAGTGGTTTCACGACAGGTCTGTGAATGTCCTAGGGGCCCAGCCAGAGCCGGGATTTGAATCCCACTCAATGTCTCTGAGGAGACCTGATGATCATACTCCCCATCCAATCTGACAGAGCTTTAGAGAATCTGTACGGAAGAATAGGAGAAAGTGTCCAAATTATAGACAAGAAGACTCAAAGCTGTGATGGCTGCCAATGGCGCTTCCACAAAGTTCTGAGAGATCAGCTTTTCTTTTTCAATAATGTAGCACAAATACAAAAAACACTTGTTTTTGATGTGTCATTATTGGGTTTTGTGTGTAGATGGCAAAAACTGTATGCAATTAATTATAAATGTAATCATAACACAATCAAGTGTGGAAAAAGTGAAGGGGTTTAAATTATTCCAGAAGCCACTGTGGGTTGCAGAAGTATACAGACCCCTGACAAATTCTCTCGTTTTACTGAATTACAAATGGTATAATGACATGTAGTTCTGTTAAATATTTTCTTTAAAAAAACTGTCATTCAAAATCAATGATTTTATGGTGACAGACATTGTACTTGACAGGCTGAACAAAACTCTAATATGTTGCTTGCATAAGTACTTAACTCCTACACATTAATATATTATTGAGCCATCTTTTGCTGCAATAACAGCTTTAAGTCTTTCGATAAGTATTTAACAGCTTTGCACACAGTGTCAGAGTGATTTTGTCTCATTCATCTTAACAGGTTTGCTCCAGGTCGTTCAGGTTGGTTGGACAATCCTTGTGTACTGCAATTATGAACTAGTGCCACCGAATGACTGGTATGAGGACTTTCACTGGGCCACTGTAGGACATTCATGTTTTTGTTCTTGATCCACTCCAATGTTGCTTTGACCTTGTGCTTAGGATAATTTCCCTACAAAAAGATACATTTACTTCCAAGTTTCAGTTTTTTAGCAGATGCCCAGTCCTTGTTGATGAGAAGCTTCCCCACAGCATAATGCTGCAAGCACCAAACTTCACTGTAGGGATGGTGTGTCTTGAGGCATGGGCAGTGTTAGGAGATGGGTGCTTGTAAGTTATTTATTCATAATTTTTTGCCTTTCTTCTTTTTTGTTTAAAACCGATTTAGTTTACTTGTATCAGTAATTAACATTCTGCTACACAATTTATGGAAGCACTCGTTTGGATCACCGTTATTTAAAGGTGCACTATGCAAGTTTTTACACCACCTATCGGCAGTGAGTTGAATATCGGTTTTATAACTCCGTTACGATTTCACACTATCATTACTAATTACAAGAATACTGACTGGTCTGAAGCAGTGTCATCTCCAACCCAGACATCGATGCTGGAGCAATGAACACAGACTTTTGTTTAGATGAGGTCGAAGTTAATGGTCCGTAACTATGGAACATGGAATAAGCAAAGTAAACAGCTAAAGCAATCATAACGTCATCCGGGCTATCAATTGCGTTAGATGCATTGCCATATTTCAGAGACTCGTTGATTTCAGAGACTAGCTAGTGAACATGAAACCATAATCGTGCTAGCTAGCGCTAGCTGGAACAATAATATGCATGTTTTGACCACAAAGCCAAATCTAGCTAAAAGGCAATGTAATTGCTTCTTCCGAGCAATAGTTGCTTATCTATTAGGTTTAGTCAAACAACCCAGAATGCATGTTAATTTTTCTTTATCATTTGCTGAGAACACTAGGTTGTAACACTATTTTCCAGCAGCTAATGGAATCAATGAGTGCCTGCTTGGACACAAATTAGCTAGCTAATTTTAGCTTATCGTCTCAACCAAAGACTTTTAAGAAACCTTCCTAAGACATATCTGGGCTCATACAAATAAAATAAACAAGAACATCAAATTATTTTGTAAGTTGAACAATTGTTTCTCCGTCATCATCAATATAGTAACTTACACATGGCTTTCATTGACTAGCCAACTAGCTAAATTAGATATCTAATATAACCTTGTCGAGTAGAAAAGCAGCCAATTCTGCATCACTGTTCATACAAACTTCAGCTCTCGCCATCTAATAAATGCCAAATCCACATTCACCCTTGTTTTACTCTATGCTTTGTCTGATGCTCAAGTTGCGTCTGTATATTTTCCTTTCTGGAGCTCTCAATGTAAGCCTACAGGACCCCAAACAAAGCTTGTCATTGGCCTTCACCTCACACACCCTCAAGGAAGTACATGTCTGCAAACATCCCGGCCTACGTTTTACTTGCAACCATGGCAGTGGGGATAGTGTCAGTCCTGACACTCTGCCAGAGACTGTTTTTCAACATTAACTGATGATATGCAAGATTTATTATCAGATATTTTAAATGGAAAATGCTGCATAAGGCACCTTTAAGTTAGTTATCCTAACTAACAGGTCTGTCAGGTACACCTCAGCAGTGTTCTGCAATGACATTAATGACCATTTTATCAATGCCTTTGTTTGCAACACTACCTCAGTCTAATGCCCTCATCTCATTATTGTCAAACATTTGCTAAAACACTTTAATGAGTAGGCGTTCTTACATGACATGGTCACAGAACACTGGCGTGGAATCTGATTTGTCCGCTCTGTTGAGGATGCCTGGTCCTATTTGCTCATTGTCCTTAATAAACATGCTCCACTTGTTATCAAAACGTCGCTACAGAACCTGGTTCACCACCAAAATTGGCGGAGCTGATACAGTGCAAACAGACTCGGCGTATATCAATAGCCTCAAAAAATAACTCTGTCTGGCAACACTTTAGGAAAACTAGTGCACTCAGTCAATTTCGTAAGCCAAGGTAGGTTTTAATCAACAATAATGTGCTATCTGTGGCTCTAACCCCAAAGGTTTCTGGGACACTGTTAATTTTATGAAAAATGAACACACATCCTCTCAGCTGCCTACAGCAGTAATTGTTGGAAACACTGTTTTGTCTGACATAGCCAGAATAATTGAAAGCTTTAAAAAACATTTAAATTGCTGGCCACACATTCAAAACTGCAATGTCTATTCCTTCTGCGGGCTCTGCTGCTCCTGTTCCACGTCAACCCCACCCCCACCCACCCTGAACTCTCCACATCTCTCCTCTAATGGCCCCCCATACCTGTTGAATATCTCACAAGCAAATTCTGAAACTCCCCTGGAATGTAAAGCTACGGCTGACATGCCTCTGTTCAAAGGAGAACTGAAAAACTACACCCAAACAGTTACAGGCAAACACTATCCTGCCGTGATCAACTTTTTGAATGTCTGTTAAACAATTACCAACCATTTTTCCTCCCGCCGTATTCTTTCTGCTGTGTAGTCAGGCTTCAGATCAGGCCGTGGGTGTACTTCAGCAGCACTGACGGTCTAAAGCAACATCATTGCCAGCTGCCATTGCCAGAAAGTAGTACTGTTCAGCTGTTTTTATTGACCTGGCCAATGCCTTTGATTCCGTTAACCACCTCATGTTAATCAGCAGACAAAGCAGTCTTGGGTTCTCAGAGATCTAACTTCCTTGGTTTGAAAACTCCTTCTCTGACTGTGTGCAGTGTGTCAAACCTGAGGTCCTAATGGCTAGACCACTGTCTGTCTCAGTTGGTGTTCCTCATTCTCGGGCCGACCTTATTCTCTGTTAGGGCTGGGCGTTAATTTGATAAGTATCATTATCAAGTTTTTATTTTAATAATGAAAGTAACGTAATAGTTGATATCGTGGTATTGCTAATTTTGCTAATACTTTATTCAGAATAAGAAAGGATATTTAATTTGGGATGCAATAATAATGCTGCACACCAGTGTTATTTTATTCGCACTATTCCGATTTTTTGTTTATGTTTTAGAGAATCCTATTATTAAAATTTGTACAAAACAAAACCTGTTTTTTTTTCTGGATCCCTTGCATTTAACTTTAAGCTTAAACAGTATATAAAAAACGAAAGGTTGTGTTTTTTAAAGTACATTTTAAGATTATAATGACTGCATAGTGAATATATTGTGATGCTAGTTTTGGCCCAATTCTCTGTATGCATGAATAATGTTTCACCTGCTGCCGGTGACTATATCATTCACCTGTAATTGACGAGGTCACAACCAAAAGTCACCTTAATAAATGAAATGCACCCTGAAATACTGACCCATGTGATCTTTATACTCTGGTAAACTGGCTCATTGCATATTCAGTGCCAGACTCACTGGTACCAACCTATTTACGACATCCTCCTAGGCAACTTCCCACTTTACCTTAGCTTGGTCCACAATGTCTGCCTGCACAATTGAAAACTGTACTCTGGTAGATAACATAGTCTAGTCACTCCTAAAGTTAAAACGTATTTTGGCCATCCTTGTTTTCAGTTCTCTGCTGAAAATGACTTCTGAAAATGTGACAGCAACTTTAATGGTTCTCAGGCGGAGGTCAATGTTAAGGTAACTAAGTCCTCGTTAGGGACATTTCTTTAATCTGTGTAAACTGGGATCTTCCACAGTACAAGGGTTTGAAAACTTATGCAAGCAAAAACAGTTTTATTTTCATCCAAATATTTCTTAACATATTAACCATTGTCACCTTAGAATGATTGATTTTGAGTGTGCGTGTTTTAAAATAAAATATCAAACAGAAGCACATTTCCATATATAAAATTAAACATTTGATCAGGTGTCTGAAGACTTTTTCAAGGCACTGTTTATGTTATGTATGAACTACCAGCCAAATCAATCAATGAACTACCAGCCAAATCAATCAATGAACGACCAACCAAATCAGTCAATGGTCTACTGTGCCAAATCACGGAGCAACTGTGCCAAATCAATCAATGAACTACCAGCCAAATCAATCAATGAACTACCAACCAAATCAGTCAATGATCTACTGTGCCAAATAAATGAACAACTGTACCAAATCAATCAATGAACTACCAGCCAAATCAATCAATGAACTACCAACCAAATCAGTCAATGATCTACTGTGCCAAATAAATGAACTAGCTTGCTAAAACATTCAACAAACTATCAGCCAAATTGAACAATGAGCTACCATATGAAATCAATAAATGAACTACCAGCTACTAACAAAAACACCCTAACCCTAAACAATTCACCTTTTTTGTGATAAAGGCCGGTTCCCTGAAATATTTAAGCTATGTTTGTTTTATATGTAAAACTGTCTGTTATCATCAGAGTGAAAACAGAGGATATTTTTTTCTAAAAATGTCCCATAACACCTGACTGCTGTGTTACATTGAATTATATGATCTGTCCAGCACTATGCTTTTAAAGCTCTTGTTGTGAATAGTGAACTGTTTCCAAGCAACCACGTGCAGTTTCGTAACCAAGCAACAGACTCCCACTGACCTCCAGACATGTCCAATATTTAAAAAAAAAATTAGGAAGTAACAAACTAACTATACATGTGATTAAATGAAAAATTTAGATGACTACAATAATTAGTTTTTTGTTTAAAGTGTAAAAAGAGTGTTTTGGGTTTATCTGCTCCAGAAGAAATTTTATAGTCAAAAACATATTTGGCAGAAATCAGTGGGGTCACAGTTCTTTACGTCAGGTTTATTACATTGTCTAATCACTTTTCCATGTCCCTGGAGCCCAGAGTGACATTCATAGTAACGGTGGCATCAAAGACAATACTTGTTGCTGCCACATGATGGCAGATACGAGTTGACTCCGGACAACACTGTGGTGGGAGTGAGATCAGGGGAATCGAGTTGAATGAGGGGAAGATAAAGATGAAGAAACGGGTTTGTGAAATGCGCTTTTTAACAGCAGTCTGTAGTATGTGGACACAAACAGATACTGCATTCAAAGACTTGCAAGTCAGGCCAAGATGGAGGAAGAGACAGGCAGAGGATGTATTATGATGGGATCTATTGCAGTACGGTCAATAAGTGCACATAACACCTCACGTCTAACCTACATGAAATGTTTGTACCTGTATTTTTCCATCAATTCTGCAATGCAACGGAAAGATAGAACATAATGAGAACTATATTGTAGGAAAATCATTGGCCAGCCATTGTTTCTACCCACTTTACCTACATATATTTCTTACTGGGAAATTTAACAGTTTAATTTTCTTTCTGAAATAATAACTTTAGATACAAGATTTTAATATGAATAGGTGCTTTTAGCTCAAGCTGCTATTGACTAAACACAGAAAATGACCTTTCAATGTTTTGGCAAGCGGACTTCATCAGCCTTGGTATACAGTGGCTCTGAAAAGTACTCACCCCCCTTGGACTTTTCCACACTTTTTGTTGGATTTTGTTAGGAGTTTCTTGTTACTGATCAACACAATAAATTTCCACAATGTGAAAGTCCACAAATGAAAAATAAAATCTACAAATTGTTCTTAATTAATTTCAAATACAAAACAAAAAAATATTGAATGATGTATTTACCCTCTTCAGCCAATATTTGGTAGAGGCATCTATGGCAGCACCAGCTTTGTCTCCACCAGCTTTGCACATCTGGACACAATCTTTGCATATTCTTCATGTCAAAATTGCTCAAGCTATGTCAGTTTTGATGGGACCTCAGGTGAACAGCAATTTCCAATAATTTCCTCATATTCTCAATTGGATTGAGGTCCAGGCTTTTACTACAGCAACACCTTTAGAGTTGCCATAGGCCTCTTGGTGGCCTCCCTGACTAGTGCCCTTCTCGTCCGGACACTCAATTTTTAAGGAAAGCCTAGACAAATTCACAGTTATGCCACATTCTCTTTTCTTCATAAGGGATTTGTGCTCCAGGGGCTATATAATGCCTTGGAAATGTTCCAAAATCCTAACCCTGGTTGATGCATTTGGAGAAACTTATTCCCACAATGGTATGAATGTTCATCTTCACTGTGTTGTTTTTGTTAGGAATTGTACAAGCCAACAGTGGGACCTCCTAGAGACAGGTGAATTTAACCTGAATTAATGTGAAACACCTTGATTACATACATCTCGAATCTTTTCAACTAGTTACATGCCTTCTAAAGACAATTGGTTGAACCACAGCTCATTCAGATGTGTCATAGCATAGAGGGTGAATACATATGCAGTCAAATATTTTCTGCTTTATATATATGTCATTAATTTAGAACAGTTTGCAGGTTTTATTTTACACTTTGACATTATGGACTGTCTTTGTGGTGATCCAGGGCAAAATGTCTTGTTGTAATACAATAAAATATGGAAATGTCCAAGGGAGCGTCCAGCTAAAGAAGACAAATACACTTGCCGTTTCAGGGATTTGATCTCGCAACTTTTCAGTTACTGGTCAGATGCTTTATACTAGGCTGGCATCTCAATATATAGTATAATATATAACAGCTTAAATTCAGTTTGGTTTAGTGTGTGCTTGGAATACAAATCGGTTATTCTGTGCATTTGATAATCACAATCTATAATAATAATATGTAATATAATAATATAATAACATACATGTTATACAATAATGTATAACATGTATGACATGCAATGCCCATCCCAGTCCCTTAACAGCAGAATGCTACACACATCTATGTTTCTGAAGACTAATGTAAGGAGGCATTTTGTTGTGATTTGGTGGTGACAGGACATCCAAGGCCAGTCAGCAAGGCTGTTGAACAGCTGACCAGCAGGGTGTGGAACTATTCCTTCTCAATTCAGAATGTAAACTCACATTACAACTATCATTTTTTTCAATTATTTTTTCTATAAGAAAAAAAATTAATTACATCCAGATCTAACTACATTATTGAAATATGTCTTAAGTACAGTATCAGTACAGTTCAGAAAGTGAATATGAACAAGCCATTAAATATATTTCAGTGACGAATGCTTTTTTGCGTCTATGTTACTGTGGGAATTATTTATAAAACTTTATTTTTTTCCCAATTCAGTTTTAGTTTTTCTTGTAACACATCCCATGTACTAAAACTAAAACCACAAACATGAAACTAACACTGAACAAAACACAGTGCCACGTACAGCTTCCAGAGTACATAGACTAAAGTGAAAACAGATTAAAGTTTAAAATTATCAGAAGAATGTTTAAAAAAGGAAACATCACAATAATTCCCATTTAGATGTAACTCTTCAAAAAAACATAAGTAAAATCAAGAAATACAAAGACGAAAAACAAGTTGTTTTGACCTGGAAAAATAAAATCAACACATGAGAAAATACTTTAAATAATTTCAGCCGGACAAACAAGCACATAATAAATGTTCTCGTTTGTCGGATGACTTCTATCTGGTACTTCTATAGCTTCTACCGCAATCAAATTAGATAGATATTTGCTAATCTTTAGATGTGACTAAGAAAAAAGTAATACAACCTTCGGTCGTAATACAACCTTCGGTATACTCAAATTCGGTGAGTATAGATGACACAATGAAATGTAATGAAAAAAGATGACTCTGTTTTCTTAGTCGCACCTGGTAAAAACTGATTTTTAACAACTTTGTTGATAGCGAGGAACAAATTCAATCACTGGATGGTAAATATAGTACACAGATATTACACACATGCCTTTTTGGAAAGAGAAACATGTTTTGCCAAGCCCTACCGAGGTTCGATGTAGGCTTATTAGCCTAACGTTTCTGCAAGCCTATATAACGCTCCGCAACTAAATATTAGCTAATTTCTAGCTCCTTTAGTTGCGGGTAAAGTTAGAACTTCTAATGAAATTGCATTGACTGCCATTTCGTCAGGTGACTGCCCTCCTCAGGTCGTGCAAATGGTTAATATTCCGAGGGACCACAGAAGTAGACCGTAATAAAATAGAATTATGGTACAGAAAATAAATTCATATAAGCTGTATAGGTCGACTATTTCATTTTAACTTCATGAAATCAACCAAAAATAGGGTTTCGTTCCTGAGAGGAGGGTGTGAGTGTATAAGACGGCGAGGAAGTCCGGATTGTGTAGTGTTACTGCATGTCGTCATTACATTGTCCGACGGCTCATGTGTAGGGGTTTACAGCATAACCATGGCAACAGGTGGGTCTATCGCGACATTACAGACATGCACATGCAGGTTTAGTGAAGTGACCAGTAATGACATCAAACAGGACACCGGACTAGGGACAGACATAGCGACAGACAGATTGCCAGCCAGACCAGGCAACATGACTCGGGCATCTTCACTAATAGTCGTCCACGTATAGTAGCACTTCAACAGATGCACTGTATAAGCCAGTGTCCCAGTATAGGGACTCCCTCAATACTAGCTAATTGGTTTACGTGCAGATATCCCAGCTAAACTCAACCCTCACACAACCCAGTGACCTCTGCTTCCCCAAACGCTTCACCATAGCTCCCCAATCAGGCCTTCATTACAAAACATTACCGGCCTCCGTACATTGCTTTTGTGTAATTACATAGGTTGCATTTTACAAAATGGTATTGTCATGTTAGCCTGCATCAGACGAGGGGATTCATTTTGAAAAACACAGAAAAGAGCGAACTGACTAAAATCACTTTAGCCCGTTAATAGACTAGTTAAATATTTTTGAAGCCATACCTAAACATATACCTAAATGTTTGCACACACAATCCCTATTCATTTAGTAGACTACAAACTCTGGGCTTATAGGCATAGTAGCCTTAAGATAACGTTTAGTAAAAACAACTAGTGATTATGTTTTCATCTAATTGTCAATCATTTCAACAGACGATCCTGTTTACCCGGCAGCGCGCCTTTGTCCAATATCACTAAAATAATTCCAGCATTCGAGCTCCACTGTGAACCTGCAATTTGATAAATGGGTAAAGACATCTGTTACAAAAATAAAATAAATAAATCTATGACATTTGGTAGGCTATCGTCAGGCCAACTATAGCCTAAATAATAATGGTTATGCGCAGGTGTCTGGACACATCTCTGTCTTCGTAAAAAGTTAGACTTCTCGTCAAACCGCCACGCAATATGGATAGCCTACAATTCGTCAATTTGCTTATGTTCATACAATAGCGTTACAATGTTGTAATTGCACATTTTCTTTCGCATATCATTTTCATAGTTTTATTGCGATCGTATTTCTATATATTATGAAGGACTATTTCAGCTTCTTTTAATGAATCCCAACACAATCTGTTTGATAGCCTACAGTACATATCGCGCGTGCGGTCTTTAGCGATTGGGATTTAGTCTCAACTTCATACATAGCTCTTACTTGACAGAATATAAGAATAAATATCCTCCAATAACGCTGCACAACTTCTGTTCATTATCGGATTCGATTATTATCAGATCTTTTAGGCAGAATTCACATAATGGGCCAGGGCTCAGCCTCATATTAACCCTCGTTATCAGAACCAGTCCTATTTCGTTGAAACACACCACTGGTGGGAACATTTGCACATTTTCTTCAGGTGGATTTTTGCATCAAAAATCTGTTGTCAATTGGATGGAAACCTGGCTAACAACAACACATTCTTCAAGTTTTCTTTCTTTTTGGCAGATGGCGTATTCGATGCAAAAAATGATTAACCATTTACAAGATTAAAATAACAAAACAATAGGAAGGTATTACATCTTACAGTAGTTAATTTCTCCTATGGTTGTTGAGTATTGTCTTCCAAAAACCTTTGTTAGCATTGTGATCAAATAAAAATACATGCATGAACTGAATTACATTTCTTTTTTATACATTACTGTAACATGTTTTTTTTGCATTTATAACTAGTCTGTTTTACAGATATATAAGGAGACCAACTGAAACAAAGGTCACGGACATGCAGTTTGCGTGCTAAAAACAAAAAAAACCATCACAACCATTATTAACATTGCACATTATAGCTCTTTGAAATAAAACAGGTGGAAATTAATGGAATTAAACCATCAAAAATGTCAAAAGGGGCAGGATTCTTTTCTTGGTGTCAGGGGTCAGAGGTTGAAGGTCACGACTGCTGCCCACTCCACTGGCTCTCCATCGGTCGCCGCAGCAGCTCCTCCACATGTCGTGCCACGTCCATGGTGTCATCCAGGTCAAAGTCACCGTCCGCATCTAACATTGAGTCACTCCTGCAAAAACACAGGAAGCAATTATAAACACAGGTCAGAGTCACCCTGCTACAACACAGTTATAAACACAGGTCAGAGTCACCCTGCTACAACACAGTTATAAACACAGGTCAGAGTCACCCTTCTACAACGCAGTTATAAACACAGGTCAGAGTCACCCAGCCACAACACAGTTATGAACATAGGTCAGAGTTACACTGCCACAAAACTGTTATAAACACAGGTCAGAGTAATTCCAGCAACAACACAGTTATAAACACTGGTCAGAGTCACCCAGCCACAACACAGTTATGAACACAGATCAGAGTTACACTGCCACAACACTCTTATAAACACAGGTCAGAGACACTTCTACAACACAGTTATAAACACAGGTCATCGTCACCCTACCAAAACACAGCTATAAACACTGTTCAGAGTAATTCCTGCAACAACACAGTTATAAACATAGGTCAGAGTCACCTAGCTACAACACAGTTATAAACACAGGTCAGAGTCGCCCTGCTACAACTCAGTTATAAACATAGATCAGAGTCGCCCTGCTACAATACAGTTATAAACACAGGTCAAAGTTGCCCTGCTACAACAAAGTTATAAACACAGGTCACCGTCGCCCTACCAAAACACAGTTATAAACACTGTTCAGTGTCATTCCTGCAACAACACAGTTGTAAACACAGGTCAGAGTAGCCTAGCTACAACACAGTTATAAACACAGGTCAGAGTCACCCTGCTAACACAGTTATAAACACAGGTCAGAGTCACCCTTCTACAACACAGTTATAAACACAGGTCAGAGTCACCCTGCTACAACACAGTTATAAACACAGGTCAGAGTCACCCTTCTACAACACAGTTATAAACACAGTCAGAGTCACCCTTCTACAACACAGTTATAAACACAGGTCAGAGACACTTCTACAACACAGTTATAAACACAGGTCAGAGTCACTCTGCCACAACACTGTTATAAAAACAGGTCAGAGTAATTCCTGTAACAACACAGTTATAAACACAGGTCAGAGTCACCCTGGCACAACACAGTTATAAACACATATCAGAGTCGTTCTGCCACAACACAGTTATAAACCCAGGTCAGAGTCATTCCTGCTACAACACAGTTATAAACACAGGTCAGAGTCGCCCAGCCACAACACAGTTATGAACACAGATCAGAGTTACACTGCCACAAAACTGTTATAAACACAGGTCAGAGTAATTCTTGCAACAACACAGTTATAAACACAGGTCACCGTCGCCCTACCAAAACACACTGTTATAAACACAGGTCAGAGACACTTCTACAACACAGTTATAAACACAGGTCACCGTCGCCCTACCAAAACACAGTTATAAACACTGTTCAGAGTCATTCCTGCAACAACACAGTTATAAACATAGGTCAGAGTTGCCTAGCTACAACACAGTTATAAACACAGGTCAGAGTCGCCCTGCTACAACTCAGTTATAAACATAGATCAGAGTCGCCCTGCTACAATACAGTTATAAACACAGGTCAAAGTTGCCCTGCTACAACACAGTTATAAACACAGGTCACCGTCGCCCTACCAAAACACAGTTATAAACACTGTTCAGTGTCATTCCTGAAACAACACAGTTATAAACACAGGTCAGAGTCGCCTAGCTACAACACAGTTATAAACACAGGTCAGAGTCGCCCTGCTACAACACAGTTATAAACACAGGTCAGAGTTACACTGCCACAACATTGTTATAAACACAGGTCAGAGTAATTCCTGTAACAACACAGTTATAAACACAGGTCAGAGTCGGCCTGGCACAACACAGTTAAAAACACAGATCAGTGTCGCCCTGCTACAACTCAGTTATAAACATAGATCAGAGTTGCCCTGCTACAATACAGTTATAAACACAGGTCAAAGTTGCCCTGCTTCAACACAGTTATAAACACAGGTCACCGTCGCCCTACCAAAACACAGTTATGAACACTGTTCAGAGTCATTCCTGCAACAACAGAGTTATAAACACAGGTCAGAGTTGCCTAGCTACAACACAGTTATAAACACAGGTAAGAGTCGCCCTGCTACAACACAGTTTCAAACACAGGTCAGTGTCACCCTACTACAACACAGTTATAAACACAGTCAGAGTCACCCTTCCACAACACAGTTATAAACACAGGTCAGAGTCACCCTTCTACAACACAGTTATAAACACAGGTCAGAGACACTTCTACAACACAGTTATAAACACAGGTCAGAGTTACACTGCCACAACACAGTTATAAACACAGTTCAGAGTAATTCCTGCAACAACACAGTTATAAACACAGGTCAGAGACACTTCTACAACACAGTTATAAACACAGGTCAGAGTCACCCTTCAACAACACAATAATAAACACAGGTCAGAGACACTTCCACAACACAGTTATAAACACAGGTCACCGTCGCCCTACCAAAACACAGTTATAAACACTGTTCAGAGTCATTCCTGCAACAACACAGTTATAAACATAGGTCAGAGTCGCCTAGCTACAACACAGTTATAAACATAGATCAGAGTCGCCCTGCTACAATACAGTTATAAACACAGGTCAAAGTTGCCCTGCTACAACACAGTTATAAACACAGGTCACCGTCGCCCTACAAAAACACAGTTATAAACACTGTTCAGAGTCATTCTTGCAACAACACAGTTATAAACACAGGTCAGAGTCACCTAGCTACAACACAATTATAAACACAGGTCAGAGTCGCCCTGCTACAACACAGTTATAAACACAGGTCAGAGTTACACTGCCACAACACAGTTATAAACACAGGTCAGAGTAATTCCTGTAACAACACAGTTATAAACACAGGTCAGAGTCGCCCTGGCACAACACAGTTATAAACACAGATCAGAGTTGTTCTGCCACAACACAGTTATAAACCCAGGTCAGAGTAATTCCTGCTACAACACAGTTATAAACACAGGTCAGAGTCGCCCTGCTACAACACAGGGAGCATCTATAACCACCAGTCATCAGGCACTAGCATCGGTACTCACATGGGTGGGTATATGCCGTAGTTTTGAGGGTGACTGACAGCAGGGGAGGCACCATGATCCATGTACGTGGGGTTGGTCGCTGGGTCAGGATTGGCTGTGGTGAACCTGAAGACAGACCAGAGAACAACATCATTATGAATGCCACTCTCACCATGACTCACCTCCTTTTCTCCGTCTCCTCCTCCTGTCTCTATTTCATTATGAGCAGTTGCACCTTTGCACAGCTGTAACAGGCCCGGCAGGGCGCTAGGCTGCCTCCTCTGGAGTGCTCCCACACTGAGCCCCAAAGCCCATGGATGCACCACTAACTCATTACCCTGACTAAGTGCAGTGATGAGAGGGAGAGAGAGCTGCTCAGGTCCGCGGACGCTGGACTCTAATTGGCTCCTCTGTCTGGAGAAGAGACCTAATGGTTGATCTGCATTCAGGCCCCACTGTTAGGTGATTAAACATGCCCCGTTGCCGCGGAGAGAGAATCAGAGCAAAAGAGATACTTACTCTGGCACTACTTGTTTGATCTGTGGTTTCACATATCCATCCACTGGTTTGGCTATAAGACAGAAAGGTCACAGGTCAGTCAAGAAGTTCTGACTGAAGTTATGTTGCACATTAAGAGGGTCCTCAGTAGAAAGGTCCTCAGTGGGACATCCTAAATCCAACCAAATTACTATGTAATTATAATTATGGAATCATTTTCTTATTTTTGTCATTTATAGGAATAAAAAAGTTAGAAACATACACAGAAGGGGCGTGTAGTATTTGGAGAAGACTTCATCCTTGGGTCTGTCTGGGTACAGGAACAGCAAGTGGTTCAGATCGCTGATGCGGTCAGCCAGAGAGCGAATGGAAAAGTCTTTGGTTGTGTACGGCATTAAGTTCCACACCATTCTCTCCCCTGGAAACACATCACCACACACTTAATTACCAGGCTATTGTTACAGACCTCTTTATTTTGTGAAAGCTAAATTGATTAATTGTCCAACTTACTAAGTGATGGACTGATTGTCAGTACCTGCTTTGTTAGGGTTCTCAGCCACCCAGGCAATGGTGATTCCTCCAATCTCAGAGTCACTGAATCGGAGCAAGAAGGTTCCGTTAGGTTTGGACATCAACATGTCCTGTGCCTGCTGCTTGTTTACAAAGCCCAGGATCGCCCTGCATATAGAGAATGGAAGGCCAGAGGAAAAGAAAGAAAGAGGGAGACATTGTTACATGCATTGTCATGCCTCTCCCATTCCTCTTCAGTATTTTCATGTCCATGACACATTACAGGTGGAGATAAGTATCTCCATGTTAAAGCCGTGTCTACGGTAGTGAGAGCCTTCGGGCAGGCTGGTTGAGATTTAAATCTTATGGGAGGCTGCAACAGCATGAGGGCTTTAGAGAAAAGCACATTACAGCTGTTATTCAAAGCACAACAAAAAGGTGTTTTTCATCTAGCCATTTTCTCGAATTTCCCGGTCTACCTCGCACTACGGCTGTTATACTTGCACGTCTCATTTTTGACAGGTCATTCTGGAAAATAAATTCTAGTATAAACCTATATAAAAAATTCTTACCCATCATTCCAGTGTGGTTTGAGATGTTTTTTTGTTAGTTCCATGACCCCATCGAACCACTGCCAGAATGTGAAGTTCCTGCCAGGTAGACTTTCCTGTAAGATAGAGTGATTGGGCCATTGGGTTTAACACAACCAATACATTACCTGTCCATCTTTAACCTTTCATCACTCAGACAGAGTAGAGTTAAGGAGCAATCACAGTCAGCAGTGAGAAATGTTCTCCAGAGTTCAGCTGAACCCCTTCCATTCATCCATCCATTCATCCATTCATTGATCCACCCCATCGCTCACGAACACAGAGGACATCATGTCCTCATCCATCCGTTCACATCGGACTGACCGTTGTAGCAATGCAGAGAGGACACTGGGTTTGTGTGTGTATCTATTCGGTGTGCATCGCTAAGTGAGCGCTAAAGGGGCATGTTCCTGTTGCTGGCCCTCTCTCCACGGTCTCTAATGAGGCAGATGCTCCATGGTGAATGAGGACTGAATGTCAGTGTGCTCTCAGTCATCAGGGGCTGCTTAGTAGGAGCCAATGAGGCCTGGGCCTGAACAGGCCTATTAACCAGCCCTAAGGTGCTCACGGCCAGCCAACTGGAGCTCATCAAACTATACCTGTATCCAAAATGGCTCCCTACACTGTCCCTGTGGGTTTAATGGGCCTGGAGTACACTATGTAGGGTGTCATTTGGAAGCCCAGTTTGGAGAGAAAACACACCAAACACACTCTCAGCCTGTGGCGAACTGGTCTGCATGCAGCTACAGTGGAATCATTAGACAGGAGTTGTTGCACGAATGAACGTTGTAGAACAATGGTACTCGTTTGTGTTATTCAATAATTTAATCCAAACTGCATTCACATGTCTACAGAATGTCTGCATTTTTTTTCAGACACTAGATTTGCTGCAATTCCCACCTCTTCCATCTGGTAATATGTTTTAATTAGCATTCTAACCCACTGACAGATGAGAGACTATTCAAAGATGACTTCCTAAAAACTAACTAAGCTCCTTCCACTAGTATCTGTGGATGAATTGTCCCAGAAGAAAAATACATGATCCTGGGTGACTCCCAAGTCAACATTCTAAACGTTTCAGCAGTTGTTTATCTCCAGGGCAAATTATCAGCCAACAACAAGCTGTCTAAATGTCCATGAATGTTTAATGCATGTTTCAAATTAATATAGTGGGTTCGGAGTAGATTTTGGTATTTGCCAGCATGATTATGCGAGGTGAAATAATCAACTTACTACGCAGATGGCCCAATTAGGCAAGGTATAAGGACTACAGAGATTTCACCTTGCCTACTCGGGGATTCAATCTAGAACTCTTTCGGTTAATGATCCAAGGCTCTAACCATTATGCTACCATGCCGCCCTACACAGGTATAAATAATAAATAGATCAAGCAGGCATTGTAAATACGTAGTGCAGGACCTTCTGATGGAAAGCAGTGTACTACTGAAGAGACCCAGATCCTACCCTGATGAACTGGGACCAGGTCATGGTCATGTTACGGTCTTAACCTGATGAACTGGGACCAGGTCATGGTCATGTTACGGTCTTACCCTGATGAACTGGGACCAGGTCATGGTCATGTTACGGTCTTACCCTGATGAACTGGGACCAGGTCATGGTCATGTTACGGTCTTACCCTGTTGAACTGGGACCAGGTCATGGTCATGTTACGGTCTTACCCTGATGAACTGGGACCAGGTCATGGTCATGTTACGGTCTTACCCTGTTGAACTGGGACATGGTCACAGTCATGTTTCAGTCTTACCCTGTTGAACTGGGACCAGGTCATGGTCATGTTATGGTCTTGATGTCTGATAAGGACGTCTTCAGTTGCTACATGTACATGTCTTCAGATGCCCATGCAACCTTGCATGCTAAATTTGCCTTCATTACCCATTAGTACTTGCATTTGCCTTCATTACCCATTAGTACTTGCATTTGCCTTCATTACCCATTAGTACTTGCATTTGCCTTCATTTCCCATTAGTACTTGCATTTGCCTTCATTACCCATTAGTACTTGAATTTGCCTTCATTGCCCATCTAAACACCCCACTTATAACATACATTAATCGTTTACTTAATTGTTTCACTTGTAAATTTTCTGCCCTCTTCTATTTGCACTTCTGGTTAGATGCCAACTGCATTTCGTTGTACTGTACTTGTACTTGTTCAATGACAATAAATTTGAATCTAATCTAATCATGTTATGGTCTTACCCTGTTGAACTGGGACCAGGTCATGGTCATGTTACGGTAGTCGTCAGGGTTGATGCTGGAGCTGCTGAATGCTTTCTGGGCCAGGAACACCAGGTTCTCCTCCGAGAGGCCACGGTTACTCTGCACCTCGGCCTTGTACTTCATGTTGAGGGCCTCACACAGCTGGGGCCACAGCACCTTGTCAGGGACTAGAAAGGGTACCCGCCCCTGGGGAGAGGATAGCCAAAAGGAATAAAGCCTTCAAACCAGGGTAAGGCTAGGGTCCATCAAGAGCAAACCGACTCACGTAAAACATTCTCAAACGTGCCGTGATGTCATGATGAACTCACCGGTTCAGCAAAAGCGTTGTCCCACAGCACCGTCGCCGTGGCATTGTTGTCTTGGCTACCGTGGACAATCACGACCACAGGAAGTGATAACGTCTGCCAGTGAGAGGGGGAAGATGATGTCAGAGGTCATCACAAACCCAACAGTGTTCATTACAGTGTGCAGTTGTGCAGAGCGTAGAGTGCAGAGTGCTACTTGTTTAAGATGTTTTCACTCCAACCAGCTGTGCAGTGGCTTTGTGTTCTGACTAAACAGTCCATGCCGGGAGAGGAGTCAGTGTGTCTTTTATCACACGGCCTTTACAAATGACTACTAAAGAAAATAGGAAATTTATTGTGCCAATCTGGCCTTGTCCACAACTCTGCGCATCTCTTCTTAAACCAGTTGGTATTTTCAGGTTAACAAAATAGTACAGTGATCTGGGCTACTGCTTCTCACCTTAACCTGAAAGACCAGCTCGTTTCCCCCGACACTGAACTGGGACTCAAACAGAATGGTGAACTTCTCCTCTGTCACAGATTCAGCACCTCGCCGATCCGAGCGCTTGATCCTCTTCAAAGACTGGGTGAAAGGGGTCAGAGAGGGTCATTTGAGAGGACAGCAGCACAGTACACTAACATCATCAAGCCTTTTCACATTCAGCAGCTGCTTTCAGGAAACACACATACACACAGGTCATCCCTTTGGATTCCAGGAGCCAATTTAGGCCAGAGTAGACATGTAAATGGAGGACCTAGGGAACGTGACACTATATTTGGGCTGTCTGCATGCTATCTGAATGAATTTGAATAGAAAATGCCTATGCAGGATATACAAATGTACACTGGACATGCTGGGATTTGTCTCGGACGAGAATGTTATTTAAGTGCAGTATTACGGATTGAGTCTCTCTGTGCTCCTCCATCGCTACCCTGTGCTCATCCATACTCGGACCTTTGCCCGTCCTTACTCTGCTCTCTAATCAACAATTTTCTGCCCTCTAATCATCCTGACTATGACCTCTTCATCCATACTCTGCCTCACCATGTTCCTGAAGTGGGCGCTGAGAGTTCCTGTAGTCTGGTGGTACTCCATCACACAGTTGTTGTTTAGGATCTCTCCACTGCTGTCACTGGGGGAGGAGGGAGGGTACCATCAGTGAACTACACCCCTGGAGTCATGAAACATTTACTCTTTTTTTGCCTAAATCATTATTCCTCAATGATTTTCTCCGGGATAAGAACAAACTTGATGGTGTTCACCAATCTCATAAAAAAGGCTTGGTGCCGTTAAGGGAGGGTACATGAAGTACTGAAAACAAGGGTGCCAAAAATGCTGACACTGAAAGATGTAGCCTGTGATATTTGGCCACTGGTTTAAAAGTGTCGCTGTTGAGCTAAAAAGGGTCTCAAAAATATGTATGTATTGATTTATGTACCATGAATGCAAACCCACTTGCTTTCAAACTTGGAATTTAATGGTTAACTGAGGTAAGATAGTGATTCTACTTAGATTATGCAAATATATACAACATATTGCACATCCAGCAAAACAAATGAGAGGTTAAATGATTTACTTTGTAAATTGCAAATATCCCCGACTGTATCTTTAATTCTATTGGAAATACATCTACAGTGCCTTGTGAAATTATGTATTTCGCAAGGCACGCCCAATTTTTCAGTTTTTTATTTGTTAAAAAAGTTTGAAATATCCAATAAATTTCGTTCCACTTCATAATTGTGTCCCACATGTTGTTGATTCTTCACAAAAAATTACAATTTTATATCTTTATGTTTGAAGCCTGAAATGTGGTAAAAGGTCGAAAAGTTCAAGGGGGCCGAATACTTTCGCAAGGCACTGTATATGAATAATTCTATTGGAAATACATCTGTATTAATAATTTGAGAAATACATAATTTTGTTTGATATCTTGAAATCATTTAAGTATAGTATCTCTTAGAAAACTGCAATATTTGTAGCTCATTACCTTTGTTGTAAATTTTATACAGATTGTTTTGTCATGTTTATCAAGGATGCCAATCATTTATTTTTGAGGTGACTGTATTGTGTTTTGAACAGTTTTCTGTAACAAAAAAATATTTGCAATCGGTGATTGACAAAGGACACAGATGGGCCCCATATATTCCACTGTGGCATTGCTTTGGTTAAATCCATTTCCCTGGCTTGTGCTGTAGTAACCACAGAGGCTACTGCAGACCATGCCTGAGATCTGCAAGGCTCTGGTTCTAGAAGACCCAGAGGGTGAGCACAGCTTTTTTCTCAGTTGTACACTATTACCTTCACGTCTCCATCACCTGTATATACTTGCCTATTCTCTTTGTCACTGTCAAGGCCAGTTATGCCTGAAACATCAAGCTTTTAACACTCACAAAATAGGGGGGGTAATTCATTATTGACATTGTACCATTTCCTTTGATTATTGTTGTTTCTGGCAGTGCCTCAACTTAATTTGGTTAAGCGCTAAAAACACCAGGCCATTTAATCATCAAACCGTTGAGCTCAAATTACATGGAAAAGCTTGGAAGAATGCAAAAATAACTCTTGTGTAATGTTGAAAGGTACTGTAACTTAAAATGTGAATGTGTGATGCTCAGCTTCTCAGTTGATTCTGGGACTAGGGCAACCATGTTGTAACAGTGTCAAATGAACCTGTGCATTTACTCAGCTGTGGCATGTGTAACTGGGAAAGTCAAGTCTGTTTTGTTCCATTTTGTTTTTGCCCTTGTCCTTGAATGTAACCTGTTGTGTTTGGTTTTTGTCCTTTGTTCTTGAATGTAGCATGTCCTTCTGTATTATTGTTTACATCTGTGTCTTGTTAGCACCCTATTTATTCAGTTCATTTTTCCCAGTGTCATTGTGCGGTATTGTTTTTGTCTACACTGTATGAAGCCTGTTATTCTGAGTTCAGTGATAGTGGTTCCATGTTTAGACCATCCTGACTGTTTCTTGTCTGAATTCTTGCCTGTACCTTTGCTCTGTTTCTTGTGTTTTTTTGGCCCTGACTACCAGCCTGACCACGACTCTGATTTCTGCCTTGCCCTTGTGTATTTTTGCCCTTTTGATATCCTGGTTTTGACTTCTGCCTATCCGACATCCATGTTTGCCTTCAGTAAGGCAGTGTTCTTTATTGTTTGCCTCAATAAAAAACACGCTCTGCGTAAGGAACCATTCCCTTGCCTCCCCGTGTTGTGTTCTGACCCAAGTATTGCATCTCTTTCATAATTTCTGTGGTGCAACCTTTGAAGTGTGAATGACCAGTTGTAACAGTACAAAGCATACTCGCTTCCCCTGTTTCTGTAAAAAGCAGAGGGATGAGACTCTGACCACTGAAATACATAGACAGAACGCTGGATGAAGGACTGACCATCCATGACTCCAAAGTCAGAGTGCGAACAATATTTGAGACTGTGGAGTGTTTATTTACATTTACTTTGTCGATTTTTGGTTCTGCCTGGTTACAACTGTTACAATAAGCTCCTGAGGCCTTTATAAATGGTATTCTTGAAAAATCAACACATAAGTATAAACTGTATAGGTTCAAAATTGTTTGCAGGAACTTCACATTGCCCCTTTAAGGTTGCAGCTCCAGTCGGTGTCATCAGGGATAATAGGACTGTACAGTGACTTACTTCCTGGTGTTCTCGTTCTTCAGAAGAGCCTTGGCCTGCTGCTCGCTAATGATGGTGGCCTTCACCTGTGGGGGGTTCATGTGCACGTTGAGCTTCCCACCCACCAGGAGGCGCACCGTGGCCGCAAACTTGGTCTGGGTCTTCAACACCTGGGGGGGCTGCTTCTCTATGATAAAGGTGCTGAAGAAATAAAAAGTAAGGAAGCATGAGCGTGATCGTGGAATAGAATGATAGGGAGAGAAGCGAGGAAGTGGGAAAGTGAAATTAAGATAAAAAGGGAGAATGAGAGAGAGGAAGGAAGAGAGAGAGAAAGAGGAAGAGAAAGAACACAGATGGAGAGAATAAGTTCCTGATGCTCCCACGGATCTTGAGTCAGATCTTGATGCTCCCACAGACACACGCAGAAATATACTGCCACACACACACACACACACACACAT
>JACXGI010011729.1:0-24359 GCA_016801175.1 Esox masquinongy | reverse complement strand
GTTGGTGAAGGACACATCCATAATGGGTTTTGGGCAGTATTGCTGGCTACGGAAGTAGGCATGGCATAAGCAAATACATGACCAACCCTGACAACATGACTATTGCAGATCTTAACCACCCTTCCTTTGTCAGTAGACTATGTTCTCTTATTTAATTAGTGTTAATAGCTGGTTTGAAGCTTTTTTATTTTCCATTGGTTTATCAGAGTTCTATAACTTTTTTAGGGTCAGAAACTGTAGCTTCAAATTGATGTTTGTAAAATCTTGCCTTTTCTTTCTGGATTGCCTAAATGCGTTGATTCCTTGTGTTTCTTGTCAGGTAGGGTTTCGAAGGCCAAAGCTACGCACCAGATTAGGTCTTGTACGCAAGACATAGTGTAGAATTCACAGCTAAACCAGGGTCTGTGGTGATTTTGGTACATACACTATAAGGCCAAACGTATGTGGACACCCATACTAATTATTGAGTTCAGGTGTTTTAGCCACAACCCATTGCTCACAGCTGCATAAAATCCAGCACATAGCCATGAAATCTCTATAGACAAACATTGACAGTACAATGGGTTATACTGAAGAGCTGAGTGACTTTAAACGTGGCACCGCCCTAATAGATTTGCCCTATTTCTGCCCTACTACATTTGCCCTGGTCGACTGTAAATCCTGTAATTGTGGAAGTGTTTAGGAGTACCAAAAAAAAGTTTTAATTTCTAAACGTTTTCAGGGCCAATGTGGCCAAAGTTGCTGAATTGCCCAAATACAAATTATGTTATGAGCCTATTAAAATGCAACAAAAGCTGTTGGAAAAGACAACTTCTCCCAGAAAGCATGCATTTGTTTACAAAAGTACAGCCCTGAAGTGAACTAGCCCTGTTGATCAGTGGGAGAAAGCTGAGGTGGATAAAAATTTTGAGAATGACTGTTGGGTGCTTGCTACTATTTTGGAATCAGTAAAATGCCAGGTTGGAGTGTTAGAGTACATAATATAAGGGGAAAATAGGGAAGTTTGAAGATAACAAAATACTACAAAATGGTCAAACTGCAGAAGTCTTCTTACATAGTGCAAGTGTAGAGACAACTGTATAGAAGTGTTATCCTATTTTTTCCTACAAGGACTTCCAGTCTGCAGTGATTTGTTTGAGAATGTGCATTCTACTTTTTCAGATAATGTGTCATTTTCATTAATTGAAATCTGTTGTTTGTAGCCTGCAAATGGCTGGCTAACATTAGTTGCCTGGCTGTTGTAGCTTGCTAGTTCCCGGGCTGGATGCGTGGTTTGTGGGTCACTAATAATACTACTACACTGAATGCTAAATTGTTAGCTTACTATGGTGTGTGGCTAGTGGCTACAGTATCTGATGCTAGCTAGCTAGTTAGTAAGTAATACTACCTACTCATGAGTCAGAAAGAGGAGTGGCTTCCGTCTGGTCACTCTACTATAAAAGACTTATTGAAGGAGTGCTGGAACGAGAGTTGTCCTTCTGGAAGTTTTTCCCATCACAACAGAGGAACTCTGGAGCTCTGTCAGAGTGACCCATCAGGTTCTTGGTCACATCCCTGACCAATACCATTCTCCCTTGATTGCTCAGTTTGGCTGGGCACATTTAAGAATGATGGAGTCCATTGTGTTCTTGGCGACCTTTGATGCTGCAGAAATGTTTTGTGATATTTCTCTTTTTATTTTTTTTACATACATTTTTTTACTTTAAACAAAACTGTTTTTGCTTTGTCATTATGGTGTATTGATTGATGATTTAATCCATTTTAGAGGACAGCTGTAACAAAATGTGAAAAAGTGAAGGAATCTGAACACTTTCCGAATGCACTATACATCTATCAGCCCTAGTCTAAGGTACTGATAAAGTATCAGGAAGATACATTTAATGAAGTCCATTTACTGTAGATGTCTACTCTTAATCATGACTCATCTAGGGCAATATCATCTGCGCTTACATAGTGCACTCTGTAAACAGCAGTTTATCTTGAGTTAATAACCTTTTGTATCTTGAAATATAAAAGTTGTGTAGTGAGAGCTCTTATAGAGAAATGTGTACTACATAATGGTTTGTCATTCCATTCTCTGTACAATATGTGCGTATTCTGAGAATATTTGTTTTGTGGTGAGCTGAAAGCATAATTGCTAATGTACTATTCCATTTCCAACATTGGGCCAGAGCCATTTCATGAGAGAAAAAAAAACCATTTATATTGTTATTACTCATAAGTTGTGATAGAAACATGGTTGTGATGGAAACAATGTCCTAAGCAATATTAACCTAGTGGCCTTAAACATTATTGGTCCATGAGCAGGGGTGGTTGCTGAGGCTCACTTGGGCAGACATTGTCTCATTGCAAGTTTGTAAAGGTTGTGATTGATTTAGACAATTTTGCTTGTTTTCTTTTGTTACAAAAGTGACATTTTCTCGCCCCACTAGCATGAGTGTTTTGACTTCATTCAAGAATTCTTTCCTTTTTTGAGGAAACATTCTTTGCAATGTATGTTCCTAAAATTGGAAAATGTGTGTTAATAGTGCTGTAATGGTAGTGTTCTATGTTGTCAGTTTTTCTTATCTCTATACAATTCATGCATCACAAAAAATGTTGGTATACAACCAGTTCTTGATCACTTTAACACCTGAAATACAGTGCCTTCCGGAATGTTTCAGACCCTTGGTAAAGATGAGCAAGGCTATTTTTATATATAAAAAATCTATTCTTGTATTCTCACTCAAAATATGTATTCTCACTCAAATTATGATTGAAACGCAACCTTCATCTGAGAAAATAATTCTTAATCAAGAAATATAAATGTTCCCTTAACGTCTGCTCCATGTGGCACAGCAGCTCCTCTTCCTCTCCAGCGTTCCACCTCGCCAGTGTACTAACCACCGGGGTGAAGGTGATGGCAGCAGCATATCCAGAGCATGCACCTGTTCCCAATCACCATTTAGTTTTGCATATATTGTGTTTCTTACTGTTGGCACCTCATGGATTTTTTGTCACTCACGACCGTGAGGTGCTGTCCGTTTTTTGAATAATACAAAGACAAAACGATCTACTGCTCTTGTCTCTTTTGTTTTCCTTTTTTTGCCTCAGTTTATACACTCGCTACCCTCGCATCATCACAGTTCCTCAAAAATATACTTCATATTATTGGAACCCCTAGATATGTGCGTAAAGCTTATAGAATCAGCCAATTCGTGTAATGTTATTTATGTTCATCTAAGTCATTAGCAACACTTAAAGGGATAGTTTGTCCTACTGTAGATTCATATTTGGGTGAAATAACACTTACGTTGAGCATTGTCCAAACTCATGAATTGAAACGGTGCATCCTGATCAACAAAAGCTGCACTGTGAGCAGAAACCTACTCTAAAACACTTCCAACTTATACAAGTGGTGTTGTTTACCTCAAATAACCTGTCAATGTTATATTCCTAAACATTTTGTTTTCATTATCACTGTATCAATCTCATTTTCAATTGAACTGATACCTCCCATGTTTACCTGTCAGTTTCGTTCACAATGGGATTAATCTGTGTTTTTTCAAGTTTTGACATAACCTGGAAGTTCAGTGCTTCATTTGTGCTGGATCCAGAGTATTGGGACCTGCACAAAATTTGATCCATAAGGTTATCTGTCTTAAGTATGAAACATGACAGTTGGACCAGCAAAGCGGTCAAAAATAACTAAAATAGATCTGATAAAAAAACGAAACTGCCTATTGCATAGTCGTCATCTCGTATGCGGCAACAGAGACGTCAAAAGGGAATAGTTTACAATCAGATTTATTTCATTTTTTAAATGGGTCGGTCGGCACCTAAACAGCCCAGAGAGGAGAGCTCCATGGCTGTTATATGGAGTGTTCTTGACCGTTAAACAGAAAGGTAAGAATACAAATGTCTGTGGTACTGTTGCACATTTACAACTCAAGAATTTGGAAGATGCTAATAATGCTAATTCCAGACTCGGACAGAGGTGAATAATGGCTTGTTGTGAAAAATAACTCCATGGATCTGCAAGCATAACTCAAGGTAAGTGATATTTTACCCAAATATGAATCTAGGATGAAGTATCCCTTTATATGCACTTTGGAATAAATATGAGGTGACACACCTGCCAAACTTCTTTTTTCTCTATCAACATAGTGAAGGTCAGAGAACATTCGACTTGTGCCCTCATTGGACTTTAAAAGATTGATTGTAGAGTTAATTCAGGTGTGATATTTTGTATGAAAATGAACAACTTAATGAGAAGTCACAGAAAAAATAACTATTGTAGTTCCCTGTTGAATGATACTGTACTTTGTTCACCTGAAATTCAATATTGATTCAGTGTCCCTGGCTCACATCTCGTTTCTAATAGGCTTGTGGTATAAATGAAAGTAGTGTTCCTATGCTCTTAAAGTGTAATGTGATGTTGTTTGTTTGGCCACTGACAGTTGTCGCTTTCTTTAAAAAAAAAAAAACATTCTCTTCAATATCTTTCAATATTTGCTCAAGATTAAATGTGCCATTCTAAAATCTCACATTCTAAATTCTTAATGGCTGTAACAGTTGGCTCCAGGCAGCATAGCTGCACGGTAAGCACTGAGGAGGGCCATGTCACTCTCACACTTTGAGGTGATCTGTAGCTGAAGTAAATAGTTGTCCAAACAACTATTATTTATAAATGTGCACTGTAGGTGTAGAGAACAGATTATTCAAATTATATTTCTTGAGTTTGCATCCCCACTCGTACATTTTTATTCTATTACCAAATCCTTTTTCAGTTACTATAAACATTCTTAGAAACAAGTGTTTCTGAGAATTATCTGATGCTTTTTCTCCACAGCTAGATAGGCGTGTATGTACAATAACCTAAACCCTAAATGTTTTCTGTTTCATGGGAATGTATTTCACCCACAGCGCCTCACTCCCTTTTAGCGGTCTCATTACTTAGCCAGTCATTTCCCCCGTCACAATTATCACTCAGTCTTTTAGCCATCCTTCTCCTCCTCTATCCCTTACTCTACCTCCCATTCTCTCTCCACAACACTAATGATCCTTCAGAACAGTAGGATTAACTGAGGCAATGCCCCTCAGAGGCTGAAATTAATTTAAAATGAGAACTCCCTGTTTCTGTGCTCTAAAGAAGGGCACTCTCTCATTGAAGCTCCTGACATTGGGGAGTTAGAAATAATCTTGATGAGAAGATGGGATGGATGATGGAGGAAAGTAAATGAATGTAACACCCACCAAATTAATTTGAAAATTGTTCCTGATTGAGTAAACATTTGACATGTGAATGTACTGTATGTACCAGTCAGGCAATTTCACTGAACAGAAGTTTGTTTATATATCACATTTATCTGATTTATTGTACAGAATATGAAAAAATATGAATATTACAAAATATGTAATTCCAATGGGGGTGTAGCTTGTGAGGTTTGCAGTAGTTGGATTATTTTTTATTTATGCCTGTTTTTTTATGTCTATCTTCGTTTGCTTTCTAAAATGCTGTTTACATTTGTAGTTTTTCATTCATTCAGTGGCTTCTAATAAAACATTTGAGTTAAACTATTTTGAGAGTCCCAATAGTGTTTCTCTAGATGCATTACAGATTATCTACTGACCATCAGTAACATTTCATCTATCTACTCTTACCCTAAACCTTATTCTCCGCCCCCGGAGCAGGACAGGGCGCCGGAGCGGAGGGAGGAGGTGGCGATGGAAGGATCAGCCCGCCACTCTGAAGGTGGTGGCGTCAGTGGCACGTCATCCCTACCCCTCCAAGAGTAGCACTGGAGGCTCAGGGCAGGGGACCGGCACTGGAGGCTCAGGGCAGGGGACCGGCACTGGAGGCTCAGGGCAGGGGACCGGCACTGGAGGCTCAGGGCAGGGGACCGGCACTGGAGGCCCAGGGCAGGGGACCGGCACTGGAGGCCCAGGGCAGGGGACCGGCACTGGAGGCCCAGGGCAGGGGACCGGCACTGGAGGCCCAGGGCAGGGGACCGGCACTGGAGGCCCAGGGCAGGGGACCGGCACTGGGGGTACCGGACATGGGAACGTTGCTGAGGGCTCAGGGCAGGGAATCGATGTAGGAACCAGCTGGGAGGGACGGGAGGCCTGGCTAGGTGGTGCCTCCTTGCCCTGCTGGAAACCAGGGCCTCAACCATTCCCTCCACATTTCTCTTTGACGCTCAAAGGCCTCTTAGTCCTCCTCCTCTGCCGCAGTGGCTCCCTGGTTAGGAGGCCTCAGTGCCAGCCACGCCCTCCACCACCTGGCTTGCTCCGCCAGAGGCCGGTTGGAGAAGCCCTCTGGTGGCTGTCGATCCTCTGGGGTTGGAGGCTGAAGTGTGCCTCCCTCCTCCTCCTCCTCACCCTGTTCCTTGTTCTGCAGGGGCTCCTCAAAGAGCCCCCACAAGTTGGGAGACAGGAACACCAAAACAGAAGGGGGGTCTCCTAGGCTTGCATTGAGACGCCAACATGGTGCCCGCCGGCGTTGCCACCACCCTGGATCCAGGGTTCAACCACGGAGGTAATCCTCCTCAGAAACCAGCTCCTTGTCTCCGAGGAGTTCCCCCATGGTCCAGCTCCACTTGTTCCTTGGTGGGTCGGTCATTCTGTCACGGTCGCCGTAAAGGACGTGAGGCGCAGAGTGGGTTGAGGTAGCCATTACTTTAATAAACTTTACTTTACAAAATAACAAACCAGAAAAACAACTGTGAACTGACATGTCAAACAGAAGCAATGACCAACAAACAAAACCCAAACTAGCTCAACCAGAGGCAATAGGGAGCAGCTGCGTCTGATTGGGGATAATTAAACAGTAGTGCACATAAAGATGCCAAGAGGCACCTCTGCAGTCAGGCCCTGACTGTGGCCTCCAGGCGCGTAGAGATGCCTAGAGGCACCCCTGCCAGGACCTGGCAATTCTAAACCTAACCCTAACCTTATCAAGTAGTTCCTTGTCAACAGATTGTTTGATGGTATTGCTATCTATAGAACATCTACATATGGAAAGTAGGACTCAAAATAAAGTGTAGGCCAAAATTTGAAACAGAATTGGGATCATGTACACTGTGCTAAAATTATATATGAAAAGAAGAGTGACAGAGAGCAAAGAACAATGCACCTGTATTAAGTACATGGATATGCACTATGCACTTATGCGCCATCATTTCTTTTTTCATACTGTAGGTCCATCAACTGTTAGAAACAACACTAAAATCTGAGAGGTTGGCATAGAGCTGTGTTATCCCAGATGCAAGTTAGACAGTAATTTGCCTTGCATCCTAGTTAACAACACAATTGTTTAGAACACTGGCAAACTTTAGATTGGAAACATTAACAGAACATAGTCGACTCTATTCTTAACATATTCTAATTTTAGGAGAGAGAACTGTATTGAGATCAGATGTTTAACTGATGAGAAATCAGCAGAATGTCAGCTTAGCTCCATCTTGGTCCATCCGCTCCTAATACCCAGCCACTAGGCTTCCTCTCCTTATGGGGAATGCAAGCAACAACGTGATGCTTCAGATATACACATCCAGTGGCTCCTATTTCAATCATTCGGAGTACTGTGTCCGTCGTCAAAAGCAGGTTTTTGGTCAAACTGCTGTTGGCAATAATGCTACTAGTGACAGAGTAAGCCCCTTGTTCATAGTGAACATGTGTTCATTGACTCTGATGAGATGACTTAATGGGGAAAAGAATTGAGAGTAAGTCTGAAATACCTGATTAAAGTCTGAAATTTCAAATTTCTCTAATATGGCACCATTTCACAGAATAATTATCTCAAAGAGCGACTTCTTCCTGGCCCTTTCATAATTCCTGGGACTTTATTAGTCTCTTAATAGCCTGTAATAAAAATATGGAATTTGTGGAGAGCCATTTGCAATTTCATGACAAGCTTTAGGCCATTTAGCACATTAAACAGACTGCAAGATAACTGAAATTTATATGAAAAAAAAGAATGATGGATATACTGTACTGTTATTGCACCCCATCCCATCCTATAAGCCCGCACACACACACACACATGCACTCGCACACACGCACACAAACACACACAAGAAAACACTTCTTTTTACGTAGTGTTCAATTTGTAGTTCAAGGGCCCTTGAATATTCAGCTGAAGTTGAGATGTTATCATGTTGCCATGGCTCCCACTAGTCCTTAACTGGATATAGAAAACCTATTAGATCAGTAAAGAACAAGAGATAATGGAACACACAGCTCATTATCATTATCCCATTAGTTAATGTAACTGTAGTTTTAATGGGGCTGTAATTATTGTACATTTTTCTTTTGTCTGTTACTTTGTTCAATATTAGAGAACTTTTAAAAATATAAACATAGACCAACCATCTACATACGGACAAGAACTACTGTATTTCAGGTAAGAGATATACAATATGCCAAATAACTATTTTGCACCTGTATAAAAGGACATCCTCTCAAGCATCTTAAATGACAAATAGAGCAGAATAACATACAGCTCCGGAAGAAATTAAGAGACCACTGCACCTTTTTCTTTCCTTTCCAAAATAGTTGAAAAGGAAAGTTTTGAGTGAGGAACAGTGTTCAATTTGCAGTGGTCTCTTAATTTTAACGCTTTTGTTCTTCACTCAAAACCTTCCTTTTCAACTTTTTTGGAAAGGAAAGAAATAGGTGCAGTGGTCTCTTAATTTTTTCTGGAGCTGTGTATTAAACCTTGGAGAGCTTAAAGTTAATACCGCAGTCCATCTTTTACTGGAGGTGGGGGGTCAGTGGAGTGACAGCCAAAAACATCAGGTATTGTCAGCTACTTGATCTGCAATGCAAGGTGATGTTGTAGTCTTGGGAATAATAGATGGATAACAACATTGTTTATTGGATGGTTAAAAAATGGTGAAAGGTCTTGAGACAGAACCTTGGAGAAATAACCACCATTCTTCTGTGGATTTAGGCAGCCTCAGTTGCTTCTCTTCATGTAATCCCAGACAGATTCGATGATGTTGACATCAGGGCTCTGTGGGGGCCGTAACATCACTTCCAGGACTCCTTGTTCTTCTTTATGCTGAAGATAGTTCTTAATGACTTCCGCTGTATGTTTGGGGTCGTTGCTGCAGAATAAATTAGGTGCCAATCAGATGCCTTCCTGATTGCACTGCATGATGGATAAGTATCTGCCTGTACTTTTCAACACTGAGGAGACCATTAATTCTGACCAAATCCCTAACTCCATTTGCAGAAATGCAGCCCCAAAATTGCAAGGAACCGCCACCATGCTACACTGTTGCCTGCAGACACTCTTTCACGTACTGCTCTCCAGCACTTCAGTGAACAAATTGCCTTCTACTACAGCCAAATATTTCAAGTCAGTCCAGAGCACCTGCAACTATTTTTCTGTACCCCATTTCCTGTGTTTTCATGTATACTTGTGTTGCTTTGCCTTTTTTCCACATCGGAGGTATGGCTTTTTGGGCGCAAGTCTTCCATGAAGGCTGCTTCTGAACAGACTTCTCTGGACATTTCGGGGTACCAGGGTCCCACTGTTTTCTGCCAGTTCTGAGCTGATGGCACTGTTGGACATCTTCCGATTGTAAAGGGAAGTAAGCATGATGTGTAAAGTAAGGATTCTGCAGTAAGTTTCCTTGGCTGGCCACTGTGTCTACGGTCTTCAACGTGCCCATTTCTTTGTGCTTCTTCAGAAGAGCTTTGACAGCATCTAGAAACCCCTGTCTGCCTTGAAATGTCTGCCTGGGAGAGACCTTGCTGATGCAGTATAACTACCTTGTGTCTTGTTGCTGTGCTCAGTCTTGTCATGGTGTGTGACTTTTGACAGTGAACTGTCTTCAGCAACCTCAGCTTGTTAGCTGAATTTGGATGTCCCTCACCCAGTTTTACACATCCTACACAGTTGTTTCTGTTTCAGTTAATGATTGTTTCAACCTACATATTAAATTGATGATCATTAGCTGATCATCATCTGTTTGGCATAATTGTTTAATCATACACTTAACTACATGCCCTCAAAATCCATGACTTTGTGCAAGAACTGATGCTGTTTTGAATGCAAAGGGTGGTCACAACAAATATTGATTTGATTTAGATTAATCTCCTGTTCACTCATTTTGCATTTTGTTAACTGTTGAATATAATCTATTAACATGTCTATTTTTGAAAGCATTCTTACTTTACAGCATTTTCACACCTGTCTAAAACTTTTTCAAGATATTCAAGTTCATAAAGGTTTTGACTTGATGAATTGCCATTGCATTTTCATAATCTGCATGGTTTTGGATAGTATAATCTGTTTCTGAATTATGTTAAACCCACAAAAAGACACCAGGCAGATCGGATCTCAACCTTCCTACTGGATGGAGTGAGTGTCGGTCCCTCTTCGGATACCAGCCAGGCCTATCTAAACCCACAGAGAATTTATAATGCTGCACACAACCTACACTCAACTCTCACATTAAACAAACAAGAACCAGGCTAGAATAGCTAGGAGGCTTCTCCCACACCCTGTCAAGTTGTTTCGGAGTAAACAATTCTGAAGAGAAAATGGATGCTTGAGGCTCTGATTGTACATCTAGCTAGCTAGCTACACATCAGGTTTTAACTTTGAATTTTTATGGCAGGGTCTCTGTTAAACAGTCTTGCTAAAGTATCTCTCTGCTTTCTGCTTGATAAGATGGGAACAAGGAAAATAATGTGGAGGATAGCAGAAAGGAATGAGTCCAGACGTTGTCTTTAGAAATGTATTCATAATAACACTGTGGACAATTCAAACTACTGTGTGACAAAACAGACCGTTGTAGAGATACAGACACGCATGTACACACAACAATTGTACACAAGTGCACACACACAAACACTTAAAAAAGAATCCTTGTTGTCCGTAGTAACAAGTAAAAAAAATTGGCCAACAGTGTGTCAGGGGACGTTGGATTGCTCCTATCACAATATCAGATTTAATCTGTCTATTTAATCTTTAGGTAACTCACTCAGTTTCATTTGCTGATGGTCATACTACCATGCGGGTGCAAACGCACCCACTGCATCTGATCTACCTGTCTGGTTCAGGGTTTCCTTTTCAGGGGAGATCAGTACTGCATACCTTGCTCATTGCCTGTGGATTGCTATTATAATATCACAATGATAATATTGCTGGTAGTATTGTATACACAATCATGTGATGGCAGTGAGTTACCCCAGAGGAGAAGAACCAAATGTCAAAACATTGTATGTACATTGCTGGCATTAAGTTCTCCAATCAATGGTTGCACTAGCGTGGCGTTTTCTGTCTGTAATGCTGCCCTAGCACTTGTAGAAGCAATCCTCAGGATGATAGTTAAGAACTCTGCAGCTATAGGAATCTCTGTAGGAAGTTCTCAAACCTGACCAAACAAGTTACTACCACAGCGGTTTACGGAATGGAGAGGGAGCACTGAATAATCCACTTAAAGTTGATGGTTAAATACCTTAGCAAAAAGGCAATGTTAAACGTACTACTGTGCAAAACTGTTTAGTTCTTTCTACTTCTGCAAAAGTGTGAACCAACGCAGAGAGCTGCATTTGAGGTGTCTGTGATTCGGACTGTGGGCTGTGGCACATTACATTTAAGTTGCTCATCCTTTATTTAAATTGAGTTGATCCCATCAGGATTGCCAATTCTTTTCTCAGGCCAGTCCTGTAAATCTAGAACTTCCGGCTGAAGCTTGATTTCGGTTGAAAGGCAGATGTTAATATTTTTTGTTTTACACATGACTAAGCTAAAGTAGATTCAAGTTGTGAAAATTCATCCATTAAAAAGAATCCATTAAATGCATTGATATGAGAAGGGTGTGTGCTATGACGTACACAATCTCTTTTCAATAAATAAATCAAGCAAGCTAAATAGTCTGCTTGCAAGAGCATGCATTAAAAATTACCCCAAACATGGATATTCATTAAGAGAATTTACGGTCCAGGAAATAGCCCAGACTTTTCCCTCAGTCAAACTAATAGGATTTTCAACATACACTACAGTTGATGAATGAAGACCTGTAAGCGTTTTGAGCAAGCATCCTCCCCTGAGTAGGGGTTGGCATGATATTGGTTACCCAGAAATAAAATGATTGTGCATCGGTTTGTCATTTCCTGATTACTTCTGTACGAAGTTAACAATTGTGATTACGGCTGTAGGAAGGAATGAAGGAAGCTAAGGCTCCTTCAGAAAAGTAAAATCTCAGCCAAACAGTAATTTCCCTTGTATTTATCATGACCAGAAATCACATTTTCAAATCAGAGACATAGCCAAAAAATTACATGTAGCAAAATTAACTACTTTGTACAATAAGAAAAAAGAAAAATCTGGTGAGTTCAGTAATAGAAAATGCCTTGGTAGACCAAAGAACATCTCTAAAATGGATGACCAAAGACTTTCCACCCTAATAAAGAAAAGAAAATAATCCAGACAGGACAGGAACACTCCATAGGCGATAGGCGTTTGTCAGCCACCACCATGCGCAGTAGATTTCACCAGTCAAACATATGAGACAAAGATTCACATAAACCACAGTGATTGCAAGTGGAAAGTGTGGAGAAAACTAATTTAGATCAAGTTGGAGGAGCCGTTATGTTTTGGACATGTATGGCTGCCACTGAAACTGGCTTACTTGTTTTCATTTATGATGCAACTGCTGACAGCAGCTGCAGAATGCCTTCTGAACTTTAAAGAACATTGTGTGCTCAGATACAACCAAATACCTCTAAATTCATTTGACAGACCTTCATTATGCAGCAAGACTATGATCTCACATTTTCAAAAGCCCAAAACTGGAAAGTTCTTGACTGGCTAAGTCAATGAACCAATCTAAATCCTGTTGAGCATGCCTTTTATATTTGGTAGACAAGAAGATGGCTGCAGTACAGGCCTGGCAGAGCATCAACAGGGAAGATACCCAGGATTTGATATCTGTGGGTCGCAGACTCAAACGATATATGACCAAACATTACTACCTTTTCGTACATTTAATATGGATGAAAAACCCTGACATTCAAGCTGGCCATCGGCCCTTTCACCCCACAGTTGTTGTATCAAAGTCGGTTATATTTTGTCCCCCCCTTTGAAAAGGGGAATACTGGCAGCAGCTTTCCAGTCAGGCGGGATTTCAGATGTTTGTAAATTAATTACAGTTTTATACGGCAGTTAGCAGGGGCTAAGTTCTATACTAGAGGCTTCAAAAAACTTGGGGCCAGATCAATCCATCAGGATTGGCTGAAAGAAGAAAGTTTATGGCCTCTGATAGTATTAACAATGGTGATACTAAGTCTGATCTTGTGAACAATGTAAGGTATGTATAGATAGATGGAATGTAGAGCAAAGAGTTCTTATTTTCCATCACAAGGTTATCCTGCTCTTGACCCAATTGTTCAATTATGCAGGAGAACATGACCACAATAGTAATTATTAATTGATGAGGCAGTCTAGGCAGTGCAGGTGAGAATTATTAGAGGTAGCTCTTTTTATTAGCATATATGGGCAGAGCACTGTGGTGTCATTGTAATAAAAAAGTAACGCTTCTACTCAAAAAAAAATTGCTGGTATTATGTATCGTATTTGCAGAGTTGTACTAAGTAAAAGAATACGGATGTGTTAACCAGTTTTGGGAAGTTCCTAATTAAGAGCTATATAACCAGCTAAATGGACTTCGTAACCACTGACCTTAATTGATTATTTTTCACTTTTTCTTTTTATTTAATTGATTACTGCTTAGTATAAACTCCCTTTACCAGGCAATTTAGGTCTTAATTAGAAACAACCCTAAAATAATGAACATAGCCGATCCGATCAGGGTAAAAAAAAAAGAAAAAAGGAATAAGAACATGTTGAGTAGGGCTTCATAGTAAGTGCTACTTTCAAGAAATAGAAATATATGAATGTAATCTATATTGCAGCAACAACAATGAGCAGGCTTCAATATAATATTGATAATGATAATGTTAGCTAGCAGCTACTAACTTAGACAGAATGTAGCTAACTTTGGTGGAATATATTTATCTTTGTCCTGTATATTCTACAACGGTTAGCCAGATTTCTTCAGTTTTATATGAAAAGGTGAATGAGTTGCTATGTGTCTTACGTGCTAGAAAGCTTAGCACATTATGCTGGTTTTTGTGACATAGTCAAATTTCCTAGATACTAATCATTGATGCACAAACCACCTTAGCTAGTTGTAAAATGTCATGATTGTCAAAGAACTTCATCATTATTTACATAATTTACAAATCGTTTGTTTAGATTTTGGTCATTTCCAACCATGTTAGGCAGCAGACCTAACAATTCAAAAGGTGGTGCCATAACTCTTTTGTAAATCCAATCACAGAGATATATGTTTGCAATGCATACAATTTACAGTACCACTAGCATTTAATAACAGACTGGCAGTTATGAACATCACTCAGCACTTGATATTGGCATTCTAGCCCTACATCTTCAAGTTCTTTAGCTGAGAAATCAACTGCAAAAAGTCAGAAAATGTGATTCATATTTTTGTATTTTAATTAATATATTTAATTTGAGAGACAAAAATGAAAAGATCATGATATTTTATTGGACTTAATGAGTCTGGCTTTAGAGTAAACGAACAACAACTCAACTTTATGTGACAATAATTTGATTTACCCTAAGTGACTATCCAAATGTTATAATATCTGGCAACCCTCTGTCTCTTAGTTAAACCATTCAAAACTGTCACATTGTAGATTGTGCCTTTGATGTGCTCATTGTTTTGTGTGTTCCAATTGCTGGCCATCCAAGCAGTAGAGAGGGGAGGAGGGGAATTATTCTCTTTTTTCAAATATTGTTATAAACAAACAATAAAACACAGCATATTTCTGGTTTCCTGTACCACCTGTTGTGCGTTTAAAAATAAAAGAAAAAAGAAATAAAAGCATACTATTTAGTACGTACCTAAATGTACAAGCTTGCAAAATGTAATTACAGATTTGAGCATCAGACTTGCGACCACACGTTGTGACATTTGAAGTGCATAGAGTTTTAACATGTTTAATATTCCATACTTTTGAAATGACCTGGAGTGGCAAAAAGCTTTGTGTAGTCATGTCTCTTTTCAGGGCTATGCACCTCTTATCCTGCCTTCTGGAAGTGAGGAGTGTGAAGAGACCTCTGGTGGCATGTTGTGTGTGCTATATTACAGCTTAGTGCAAACATCAACATTTTTACAACACAACATTAGGCCTAGGTAGTAATACAACTTTTTGCTGGGTTGGCTTCCCCAGTGAATTTCCCCACACACGGCCAATGTTGCATATCTATTCCATAGGGTTTCCCTTCTGTCAATCAGTTAAAATGAGACGTGTTCAATTACAGTCCTACCTAAGGGTATTTCCTTCTCACCATGTCTTACTGTGTCTCTGTTATGTAAATTCTTTGTGAATATTGAACACAGAAAAAACGAAGTACTAGAGTCCAGCAAGGAAGGTTGAATGTTTCATTGTTGCAAATGGTTCCTAAATGTACTTTAAATTAGGCTTATAGGTTTATGACTTCCGCTGGACCCTGCACAAATCTCGAAGTAGGAGAATTTACTTCTTTAATATGGTGCCCCCCTTTTCACCCTACCCTTTTATCTACAACCTTATGCAATCACACAGCTCCGAGCAGCTTTGGGAACATTGAAGATCGCTGAAAACTTTCCCTTTGCTAAGACAGTGATGTGTTAATACACACTTAACAGGATGAAATTGAATGACATGTACTCTGAGGGATGGCCATACATAATTATATGTAAGATAGGCCACTAAGAAACCCTAGTTCTGATAGGCAGCCTACAACAATGAAATGTTTCAACATTGAACACCTTTCATCACAAAAAAGTTTAACTTTAACACAGGGGTTTCTTTGACACCTGTTTCAGAGGGCTTCCTCTAAGAACATTTTTAATTTGATGTTTGGGATTTCAAACTGTGGCTTCACCAAATGCGGCATTTACACAAGAGTTATTGTGTCTATTATTATGTGTCTATGTCCTACATATGACAAAAGCTATCAGCTAACCATTTCAGATCAAACATTTAAATCAAGGGTTTTACACAGGTATGGGACCCAGGGGTTCCTTGCATACCTCCAAAGTTCTTCAAGTCATCACTTATTCCAAGATTGTGACTTCATTTATGCATGCAGATTACATTAACTGGCACCCACAAATTCATCCCATACTCTAGGTAAATAGAAAAAAAAGTTTAATTGCCAGAATATTGCTGCATGCTTTTACAGCCTTTTTCTGCAATGGATTAAACTGACTTTTTTTCTTTTGAATCTATACAGCTCCGGAAAAAATTAAGAGACCACTGCACCTTTTTCTTTCCTTTCCAAAAAAGTCAAAAAGGAAGGTTTTGAGTGAGTAACAGATGGGTTAAAATTAAGAGACCACTGCAAATTGAGCGCGTCTGTTCCTCACTCAAAACATTCCTTTTCAACTTTTTTGGAAAGGAAAGAAAAAGGTGCAGCGGTCTCTTAATTTTTTCCATAGCTGTATTATATCCCATAATGACAAGGCAAAAACAGATTTTTATAATTTGTTTTACAAATGTGATGGTACCGCAACGATGCGTAACTTAGGACCCAGTAGTTGCCCCGCCTGCAGCTGGAGCTAGGGGTATCAAACACAATCTGTTACACCTGTGGTCGGGCACCACAGGTGGACAAACATGCAAACGCGTGAAAGGTTTTTGCCAACATATCGAGAGAGGGGATCCCTGTGCTCAAGAAACGAACAAGGGCCAGCAATCGTCCCAGGGAGGCAATCCAAAAGAAAGAAAGAAAGAAATAATGTGTCAGCATGGAAAATGCTGTGTTACAGCAGCTGGCGGACCTTAAGTTCCACCTGTGGCATTAAAAAGAGTCAGAGCCAGTACGAGCCCAGTTATATTTCCTAATCAGAGTGATCAAGCGATGGTTAGAGCCAGAGAAAGGAGTAAATCATGTCATAGAAACAGTGGTCTTGGACAAGTTCCTGAGAGAACTACAGTACCCTCCAACGAAAGTCATAGGTCAGGCCAATCCGAGGAAGGTAGAGCACCTGGCTCAGGTGGTGGAAACCTATAGATTCACCTGTGACCTGCTAAAAGAAGCTGCACCCCACGCTGCCACGAGGGGGCAGCAGGATGCCCTCCAAACCTCCTGTCACCCGGATACAAGGGAAGAGTCCGGCTAACCAGAAAACCTGGAATAAAACTCCTTTCCCCAAACAAGGAAGATGCTTTAAGTGACAGTCGGAAAATCACTACGCCCCCCGATTGTCCCCATAACGACGTGCCAATGCCCACTGAATCCTCCTCACAAACCAGATTAGACTGCTGCTGGATCGCCTGTGTGGCCCCTGCAGGTGAAATACCGGTGAAGGTAGGAGGACTAGATATAGATGCAGTACTAGATACCGGTAGCATGGTTACCCTTATAAATGTGGAGCTAGTTAAGGAAGTGCCTCAGTCAAAGGACACAGTGGCCATGTCCTCTGTTCATGGCAACACCTGCAGTTACCCAACATCTTTGGTACTGATACTCACCCCAAAGGGCTGGTGTGAGATTAGGGTAGAGAGAGTGCCCCGACTCAAGGCGGCTTTGTTAATCGGATGGGATTGTGCAATGTATAAGGAATTATGTAAAGGAGTGATGAACTTGGGGCGGTGTAAAAACTGAACTAAAGCAGCGAAGCAAGGGCTGGCCCACTCGGACAGGCGGAAAGGCCAGAAGGAAAAGGGGGACGTACTAGCTCTACAGGGTGAGCTGGACATGTCTTCCCCGTTGGGATTAGAAGAGGAGATCCAAGAACAATGACTACACCAGATATTCCAAGAAACAAGAGGAAAACTGTGAGGGATTACCTTTGAGTAGAGAGGATGAGAGTGGGAGGAGACTGAGGCAACTGTTTGAAGAACCATCGGAGGAGGGATCCTGGAGGGGTTTCTCCACAGGATCGCCAGATGGGATGTGCAGAGGCCTCTGCCCCATTCCGTGGCAAGTGGAGTGGACCTGCCACAGGAGTTGAAGAGGCAATTCAGGATGGCTCAACACTAGGATCCAGACCTACAGGAGGCTATGCGCTGGGTGAATATGGTTGACGAAAGGAATGTGGAAGGAATGGGTGAGCCATCTTTACCTTTTTATACCATCAGAAATGGGCTTCTGTATTGGGTGGTACAAAGAAAGGTGGTATTACCATGATATTGTGTTACAGCTGTCACATAGTCATGTACTGGGGGGGACACTTAGCATGAGATAAAACCACAGTTCAGATACTACAACGCTTCTATTGGCCCCAGGTCATACACAACAACTGCCCCGCGGCCCCACCAATCCCCACTGTACTCCTCTCATTCCCTTACCCATCATAGAAACGCCATTTGAACATGCAGCAATGGACTTGGTGGGTCCCTTCCCAAAATCGGGATGAGGTCATGAGTACATACTCGTCGTGGTTGACTATGCCACCAAGTACCCAGAGGCCTTTCCTTTACGTAATATGTCATCCAAAGCGATAGCAAAGGAATTGTTCATGATGTTCTCCTGTGTGGGGTTGCCTAAATCCATTCTCACCGACCAAGGTACTCCCTTTATGTCGAGACTGATGAAAGATTTGTGCTGCCTCTATCAGGTCAAACAGATATGTACAAGTGTGTACCAGTCACCATCAGATGGCTTATGTGAGAGATTAAATAAAATTATTAAAAGCATGTCGAGGCGTGTAGTGGCCAGAGACGGAAATAATTGGGACATGCTCTTACCCCACCTCATATTTGCACTGAGGGAGGTTCCACCAGCCTCAGCAGGATTTTCCTCTTGCCGTGCCGCTGATAGTACGGGAACACTTGGAAAGAGCCCAACAAGCACAGGAACATTCTTATAATCGTTCTGCTGAGGTGAGGGAGTTCACAATTGGACAGAAGGTGATGCTGCTCGTACCCATGGCCGAACATCGTCTACTGCCCTAATGGAAGGTGCCTTATGAAATAACAGAAAAGGTTTTGCCTGTTAATAAACTCAGACAGTCAGGGAGGAGGAAAGAGGAACAAATCTATCATGTTAACTTGTTGAAGGAATATCATGAGAGGGCAGAACAGGATGCGCTGATGGCGGTGGAGGAGATCCTGGGAGAGGAAATAAACATCCCGGTGCGACGAGGCAAGGCCCTGCTACCGGAACAAAACAAACAAGCGGATCAGTTGACACAGTGATTCAACCGGTTCTTCCTTGCTACACCAGGAAGTACTGATCTGTTGTATAACCACATCAACACATCAAACCTTACAGGATTCTGGAGGCAAGACGGAAAATAGCGCCATAAGGCCCAAGACATGCTTAATATGGAAGTGATAGAACCTTCGATCAGTGAATAGTCTAGTCCCATTGTCTTAGTCCCAAATCCAGACGGCATGATGAGACTGTGCAATGATTTCAGGGGACTGAACGCCACTTTCACATTTGCCACGAGTGGATCAGCTGTTAGAGCACCTACAGTAGGGAGGAGCAAAGTTTATTACAACTCTAGACCTGACCAATGGTTACTGGCAGGTGCCAGTCGCACCGCAAGACCGCACGAAGACTGCTTTCTTGACACCAGAGGGCTTATTCCAATATAAGTGAATGCCCTTGGGACTACACAGGGCCGCTGCAACATTTCAACACTTGATGGATAGTGTTACAGCCACACCACGAATATGCAGTGGCATATATTGATGACATGGTTATACATAGTGAAGATTGGGATGACCATGTCAACCAGGTTCAAGCAGTACTGGAAAGTCTGGAAACAACAGGGTTGATGGCTAATCCAAAAAAATACTGTGTAGGCTTTTCCGAATCCGAGTAGGGAACGGGAAGATCCAGCCAGAAAAGACTCGGGCTCTACGAGACAGGCCGCACCCTCGTACGAAGCAGGACGTCCGATCCTTTCTGGGTATAACGGGGTCTACCATAGATTCATACCCGGATATGCCACAATAGCCGTTCCGCTCACTGACCTAACCAGAAAGAACGTCCCGGTGCGAGTGGTGTGGTCGAACAAGGCCGAAAGAGCTTTCCAAACGTTCAAAATTAGGCTGTGTTCTGATCCTGTCCTACAAGTTCTCGACTTCCCCCGTTCATCGTGCAAGTGGACACCTCGGATACGGGGCTAGGGGGTGTTCTGGCACAAGGAGAGGGTGAAGACGAGAGGCCTCTCTTATGCATAAGTAGGAAGCTCAGCGAGCAAGAACGATGATACATGACCGTAGGGAAAGAGGCACTCGCAATCAAATGGGCCCTCGAGTATCTGTGGTACTACCTGCTGGGTCGTAAATTTGCCCTGGTGACTGATCATGCCTCTCTCACCTGGATGGCCGGTAAGAGGAACAATAACAATAGAGTAACAAGGTGGTTCTTGGATTTACAACCGTTCTCTTTCCGTGTCATCCACAGGGCCGGGTCGAGGAACGAAAATGCGGACGCGCTGTCCTGGCGTGACCAAAGCTACACGTCTGGCACCCGCCCCTCTGGGCCGGTCCTGAGGGGGAAGGTATGTGACGGTACCACAAGTATGCGTAACTTAGGACCCAGTAGTTGCCCTGCCCGCAGCTGGAGCGAGGGGGATCAAACACAATCTGTTACACCTGTGGTCGGTAACTATCTCTCCTGACCCTTTATAAGGTGCAGCTGATCTGGATGATAGGGGGTCTGAGGCTGAAGGAGAGAGATTAAAGCACGCTGGAAATGGAAGAGGAAAAGAATCAAAGCTGATTATTTTGTTAATGTCCATGACGGGTCCGCCACGTATGCCTCTAATTGAGAAGAACTTAAGTTACCTATTTTTGTCTTCTTTTATGTATTTCTTTTGTTTTGTCAAGAGAACCTGCATTTGTATTTGAGTCCTTATTTCTTACCTTTTGAAGATATAAATCTCGGTTTAGAACATTAAGAGGAGCTCTTGTTTGTTTCATTTCCACCAACCCGCACAAAAGGAAAGGGAACAAAAGATGGTCCTTTCACACAAATGTATAACAAAATGTAAAATAAAAGGTGCATATGTATTTAGACCCTTTGCTATGATACAGATAATTGAGCTCAGGTGCATCCTATTGAGGCCAAAATAAACTATTATGCCTGAATGCCAAGCACTACGTTTAACGAAAACGAAGTACCACTCATTAGTGATGGGAAATCAAGGCTTTCTCAATCATTTGTAGCTTTCATCAATCTGGGTATAAAAAACAACTACCGAAAACCTGCTCTTAAATCTCTGCAGCGTGTCGTGTCCCAGATAACAAAAAGTATCCGCACCAAATCCTTGCCGGATGTATTGAAACATCTGTTCCGGATACATGTAACGGACCCGGCCCGGGGTCCAGATGCACAACGAGCCAATGCCAATACGGATCTGGAATCCGGATCTAAAGCAGACCTGGGCCAGCATAAACCCAGCTCAGACCCAAATCTACCACATTTAATTTTACCTCTGGATTGGCTTTGTGCCAGATCGGTTTCAGTCCCGGTTTTGGCTCGCTACTGGTGGCCCAGATAACAAAAAGTATCCTCGCCAGATGTATTGCAACATCTGTTCCGGATGCGTGAAACTGACCCGGCCCGGGGTCCAGATGCACACTGGGCCAATGCCAATACGCACCTGGATCGGTTTCAGTTCCGGTTTGACTCGCTAATAATGGTGATGTGTGTTCTCTAAGTTTTTTTTAAATATGCTAAACAATTACAAATTAAATAGGATTTGAACGATTTTACATTTCTACCATGACCATAATGTTATCTTTCCATAACCCATCATAACTGATATTTTAATAGCTGTGAAACAGTTTTTAAAAAATAATGCAGTTTTCTGTATTGTAAAACAATGTCATTTTCTGTAATTAACTATAAAAGCATGAAAAATAACTTAAGTATCTATAACAAACATTTACATAGTATTGTACAATTGAAGTATGTCTCAAAACCAATGAATGTTTGAATGCAACCATTTATTATAGACTCTGAATCAATTAGTACAGTGTTTCTTAACCTGAAAAATAAATAAGGATTCATCAAATGGTGGCAGCCAACATTAATAATCAAATTCATACAATTTGAGCTAGAAAATAAATAAATCAGAGTGGGGGCAAACACACCCATTCCTACCCAGCACCAATACACCCAGACACATCCTGCCAACTCATTTACATTTTCATTGCTAGACAAAATATGAAATTCAAACATATAAATTGAAATTTCAAACATATAAATTGAATAGTTTAACATTTTTCCATCACAACATTGTTTTGTCAATACAGAATAAATGAAACCATCACAACTTAAAGTTATGAAAAACATGGGATATTACTAGAAATGAATGAACACAACATTGTGCCACAACATGTGGTGAGGAAAATTGAAAATAATGTCCAACTGAGACCACACATTTTCCGGAGCATTCAGGAAGAGGATGACATAAATAGTCCTCAACATTAGAGTTATGGTCTTGCAGCAAGCTCTGTAATGTATGCAGCCTTGGAATGTTCTCTTCGACCACCACTGTGGTCAGATGCAAGATTAAACCAATGGCATACTGCATGAATTTTGTGATCAGTCAATGAAATGGATTTTATAAAGCCCTTTTTACATCAGCACATGTCACAAAGTGCTTATACTAAACAACCAGCCTGAAACCCCAAAGAGCAAGCAACGGGGACAATCAGGAATGATGATACCTGGACAAAGACAGGGACAATCAGGAATGGTCGGTGGAGGGGTAGCTGAAATCGTCAGGTATCGTCAGCTACTTGATCTGCAACCAAACCAGGAGGACTTTGGACAGGGACAGCAACAAACTTTCGGGCCAGAGAGTCCTGAGATGTGGTCCAAGGGCTCCTGTCCTCCAAGTTAATACCGAGCAGAACACAAGGAAAATTTAGAGAGAGAATTACTTAGATTCACAAAGGATTAACAAAGGAGAACTGACCCTACTCCCCTGGCACAATGATATAGAAGTGTAAAACCTTGGGACTAAGACAGGGGTGATATTTTTTAAGCAGTGTGGTGAAAAAGTTAAACTCACCTTAACCGGTTAGATTTGGAGAAAAAAATGGCAGGGTTGGTGACCACTCTGAGATGCTGAACACTAAGAGAGAAAGATAAAAATATAATGTGATTAGACCTAGGCACAAAACTAATAGAAAAAATGTCAAAGAATATTGCAGCTGTAACTTTACACACCAGTCATATGGTGTGTGGATGCTACTGTATGTGCACATTTGACTAAGACACATTAGACTGTTACACTGGCTAAGTTAGTACGTATCCTTGGCTGATCCTTGAGCAAGAAAAATGACCAACCAGAATATTGGCCAATTCAACCAGTTAATGTTTAACATTAATTACTAGTACAAATCAATCAGCTGATGTAACGAACATGATACTAACTTTAACAGCATACCTACAAGGGCTACTGTAGCTAATAAACATAGTTTGCCAAGTTGCCTAGCTATATTATTGATACTATCCACTAGCCCTATAATAGTCATCATGCCGGCATAGAAAACTAGCTAGCAAATAATTTTAATTACCAAACGTTAGCTACTGACTGTAGGTCGCTAGAAAGTATAGCTAACGTTTTATGTTCAAGTTGACTTTGGCTACATATTACTGTATAACGACGTATTGATGTGATTAGTGAGGATTTGTAAAAAAATAATATTATATATATATATATATATATATATATATATATATATATATATATACCAAACCAATTCAATTTAGTCTAATAACTAAGCAAAATGATTAGCTAGAATTACCTAAATACTGTCGAGCTGGGCTTGCTACATTTAGCTATTGCGCGATTAGTGAACATGAATTAAAATCGAAAGATGACCTTGCTAACTACAGGTGGCTATTTGTAACATCATGTAACATTATTTACGCACATATATTTTTGTTGTCATTCAGCAAACATTAAACTAGCAAACCTTTACTCACCAGTATGCTGAATAACTCGTTCTTGTTTGACGGTTGATATTTTGCGGCCAAACCGGCAGTTGACAACCAGGGCCCGAAATTAACACCCGTCATGCGCCAAATGCGGGTAGATTTTATGTTTGGTGAGTAAATCTCAGAAGGCTATCCGCCACATTGGCGGGTATTGAAGTACCGACCTAAAATACCTCCCCGAGTTGGTTAATGAGAAGAGATTAAGAGGAGACAAAATCGCAGTGCCGGCAATTATCTTTATTCATACAGATATATCTGGAGACAGTGTGGCATTCAGTCCAACAGAGTCTAACACAATCACAGCACAGACAGTTCTTATAGCATGAGCCCCCTACCCTAAATTTTATGGTTCAGGGCGCGGTTCCTACCATAT